>JAOEGL010000005.1:95818878-96058878 GCA_034509955.1 Urosaurus nigricauda | reverse complement strand
CCTAAAGTAGTTCCACTATACAATAGTTCTGTCCCACAAAGGGCCCACTAGAGTTTATCACACTGGGTCTAGTTTCAGCATTAAAGAGAGATTAAAGCACGTTTAAAGCATCCCACAAATAAAGTGAAAATGGCAAGTGATTGCATGAATGATTATCACAAATAATGTGATATCGGAAATGCATTGTTGCTGAAATCCCGAAATTAAAATGATGTGTGTTCATGCTTCTTTGTGACCACTTTAATGGTGGGTTTTGTGTGACGCTGTGTGAAATTGTTTTGCGTGATTTCATTATTTTTCAATCTCCTTTGTGTGATAAATTCCCTAGGAGTTTTGGACTATAACACCCACAACTGCTCGCTGTTGGCCATGGCAGGGCTTGAGAAGAAAGCATTGGAGACTCTTTTGCATTCCAGAATTATAGCACTCTGGTTCCTCTTTAACCACCATGATAACATCCGAGGAATCCTGGGTTCCATTGTGGTTTATGGTGACCTTGGGTGAGTTACACATGCTCAGCCTCAGAAAATCTCATTAAAGGTTCACCTTAGGGTCACCATAAATTGGAAATATCTTGGAGGCACACAACAAGAATAACAAATTTACAATTCTTAGCCAAAGAACGTTTGTGCTTGTGACCAAACTACAAACCCCAGGATTGCATGGGATGTTGCCATAGGGGCAGTTGAAGTGGAATCATAGCACCGTTTTTTGTTTTTTTGTTTTTAGTATGAAAGGGTCACAGGCACGTAGGTCCAAAACACACTGCAGAAATAATCCAGATTGAAACCATTTTAACTGCCCAGACAGGACTGGTGGTTAAATCTTACTTCCGTAAGGGTGGTGGGAATATGGGAAAGAATTCATCATGACAACTGAAGGCAATATGCTAATCAGGGGAGCATATGACCATAACAGCTTTCTTCTCCAACATTTCCACGCCCTACAGTACATTCTTTGCTAGGTGAATACATTTTGCAGTGTCTTATCCTCTTTTGCAGTTATGACATCTGGTCATTCTGGGAAAGTGCCTGAACTGCAGGACCAAGTTGAAATGCTGTGCGATGCCAAGTAAAAAAGGTAAAGGTTTCCCCTTAACAAGATTGTCAAGTTGTGCCCGATTGTAGGGGGCAGTGCTCCTCTCCATTGGATGACAAGAGCCGGTGTTGTCAAAGACGACTCTGAAACCATGTGGCCAGCATGACTGCACCAAACACTGTTACCTTCCCACTAAGAAGTAGGGCCTATTTATCTACTTGCACTTTTACATGCTTTCAAACTGCTAGGTTGGCAGGAGCTGGGACTAGTGATGGGAGCTCACACCATCACATGGCACTTGGGTTTCAAACTGCCAACCCGCCAATCTTGTAGTCATCAGAATCAGTATCTTAACCGCTGAGCCACCACATCTCTTACGTACTAAGTACCAAGTGCTAAAGTCAGGCCTGGTCAAGACCACCACATCTTTTACAAGAACTTGGGAGGAATGGGACTCTTAAACTTGTAGCTCTAGCTGGGCGTTTTTACTTCTCTCTCATCACTTGTAGCAGTACCATGGAAGACTAGTAGATTCCCAAAGCAGTAAATGTAATTTTAATGCTGTTAATCTGTCCCTAGAATGGTGGCATCTGAAGCTCTTGCTTTAGTTTGAACCTGAACAGCTCACCTCATAGCATCAGTTACCATATTTTATTTTATTTTAATCCTCTGTTTCTCCAAAACAGAAAATTTGAGACAATTTCATACCTTTCTGGTTGGCCTAAAAATGGCATTACCACTGTATGGACTTGGGCTTTGGTAAGGTATGTGTGTTACATGTAAAGAAGTGCAGCAAGGCAAAGGAGGCAAGTACACAAATGCATTGTACTGTTGTTGCAGTTTAATAATATAAATTGTCAAACAGTTTCTACAACCTCCTTTGCACTGGATGTCATCCATGCTAATAACCACCAGCCATTCAAACACACACATTCACACACCCCAGTGTGTATTAAAGCAAGCATCTTAAAGTAACAAACTGTAACAATGCTTTCTAAGAATGTAGAATGTAGCTTGCAGAAGACTGCTCGTGCTTGCAGCAGTATATTATAGATTTCTCCAAGCTGCAACCAATTTGCATTCCCATTTCCATCCATAAGATTGCTCATATAGCAAGCCCAGACATCCAGAAATATCATATGCCTATTTCAGTTAATAGTCTTATTAGCAAGCAGAGTGCCATCTGTGTGGGAGAGATGACAGTAATGACATTTATAAAACACAAACTCAAGGGGATGGCCATTTCATGACATGCAGCTGCTAGAGTTTTCTGATGGCAAATTCTAACATGTTTGCCTTAGTTTGCTTCCAGGCAATTAGTAGAGACTTCCAATCAAACAACTTTTGCAGCTAGACTTCATGCAGGTCAAAAAATGGATGTCATTTGAATATTTAAAACAGGTAAAGAATTTGAGCCTTTGAATGAAACATTAGTCATGTAACAGATATGGTGTTACACTCGCAACAACAAGTACCATTGCCCTGCAGAATGATGAAGCTCTTCTTTGTTGCTGTTGTGGATTATTGTGAGGAAAATGTACTTATCTGAGCTGAGCTCTTATTTTAAAACAAAGGAAGTGTGCCATAACCTATGGATGGCAAATCATGCAATGTGAGAGGATGTTTTTTGAAACCACGGCGATCGCCTGCAAAAGATCCAGCATCTACAGTTACTGCCGGTAGGCCTTGAAATATTATTTCTCCAAGCCGTTAAGAATGCCTGGCTGCTTCAAAAGGACAGTGTTTGCTTTAATTGCTGCATCGAGCTTTTCATCTTTTATCTTGATCCTTGTTGCAATGGGCACCCAGAAATGGATGACTGCAAAAATCCTTTGCAAAACAGGAGCTGAGCTGGTTAATGCCACGGACCCAGAGCTTGTAAAATTCATGGGGGAAATTTACTATGGACTCTTTGGCGGTGGTAAAATGCGAAAGTGTGGGCTAGGTGGGAGGCGTTCCAGATTCACAAGTAAGTAACATGTTGGTTTAATTTCTAGCACCCATTGATAAATACATGCGTTTGTTTCAGGTACATGTAAGATCGCTTTTGGAACTTATGGTTAAGAGCCCCTAAGATCTAAAATGCTCTTTGAAATTATTGTATGTCTTATGAAATATGCATGGGAATTTATCATTAATGGGAGGACTCATTCCTCCCATTGGTCAGGCAAAGAACGGGGGAGTGGCCTAAATTACTGTATTATTATTTTTTCTGAAGAGAGTTAAAGTCATAGATGTGGCTATTAAGCCACATGAAAAAGACAGAGAAATGATCGCTTGGCACCAGCTAGGTATCTCAGAGGAGAATTATTATTCTAACTACAATTCTGGGAGCTGTGGTTAAAACTCCTAGTAGTATTGTTTCCAAGCTCCAGGGTTTTCCGCATGTAGCCTCTGTGCCATGAAAGACACCTAGGTCTTACCAACACAAAGTTCCCTCAGTTGTCATCATCCACACTCTGGTGTTATGAGGAACCACTGAGAACTGCATGGGAACTTTGGTGTGTACAGAATATTATAAGCACTGCTCAATATAATACTCAAGCCTAACTGGGTATGCAATCCTATCTGGAATTGAGTATTGGGGCCATTTTATCCCACTACCTAAAAGTTGCTCTTCAGTTTCTGAGAACTTTCAGAGTGTTCCTTACATTTAACATCATACACCAAGGATCCTAGGAACTTTACACAAAAGTCTATTGTGTACATTAAGATAATTGAAGAAATCTCTTCTTTGGTTGCTCCTAGTGTGAGGTGAGCCGGTGCTGACTTTTTTCTCAGTACTGCTGTCCTGTCTAGGGGCATCCTCCCCTTGAGCAGCTCCTTTGGCAGTGCATTCTTTGCCTGGTGAATATCTTCTTGTCCTAGAAGTTTAATAAGCCATCCTAGAGATGTCACTAATGTGGTGTGGGCAGTAGTAAGTAAGTAGTAAAAGTTTATTCGGTCATCAACCACAAATCAATAATTTGCGAGGATACAATTACAATGTGGTGTGTAGTTTTTTTTTAAATATATATTTTAGGTAGGGTCGGAGTCATCTTGCTAGGTCCTTGCGATGGAGGGGGACATAAGGGAGCTTTAAACTCCCCTCATCCCTGTACAGGCTTGAGATTCCACACTGCATTGAAAAAGCTTGTGTTTGAGACATGACTTGGATTGCACACACCTGCAACTTCTTTTGGAAAGCCTTTTTATGCCCTCAGTAGTTTAGTGAATGGCCTATTGTCTAGTTCAGTCCATTGTTCTGAATTTTATTATCACCTCCTGTTTTAGGCTGCATCTGCATTGCAGAAATAATCCTGTTTGACACCGCTTTAACTCTCATGGCTCAGTAATACACTTCCCAGAATTCCATAGCATTAAGCTATGACAGTTAAAGTGGTGTCAGACTGGATTATTTCTGCAGTGTGGATGCAGCCTCAGTCTTACTCTCTTTCTGCAGTTTTTCTTTTTACTTTTCTTTTTACTTCCTTATAAACCACACTGGGGACCATTTGGTTGATGGACTGTGTAAGTAATAAAGGAAGCTAGCGGCTTCAAAGATAGAATGTGGATCACTGTAATTTAATTCATTTGTAACTGGAACCTAAAAAGTTAACATGAGTATATTTGCTCTGGAAACCAACCTGAAATTGCTTTTCAACACCTCTGAATATGGATTATATTGCCATCAAAGTCAATGCGGTGGAGCCAATGCTCCATTCACTGAAATGTGATGAAATAATCTCGATCTGTCAGCAAAAGGGCTTAACTGTTTAAATTTTGCAATGCAATGGGGTGTTTTGCTGTGTCCATAGGATAAATATACATCACCTGGGTAGGGATCCTCAAAGAAAGAGTGTGCCATCAGTTTACTCAGGGGCCCAAGGGAATAATTTTCTCCCCAAAAGGAAGGAATAGGCAAAGTCACCAGAAGGCAGAATGGATTTACACAAAAGCCTCTGCAGTGCCTGCCTTCTGTATAAGCAGAATCCTGTTTGTGGGGAATTCTGCACCTAAACTGTAAGAACACTTATCACATTTCAGTCCATTAAATCTACTGGGTGTAGAATTCAGTTTCCTTTAAGTCAGAGCTTTCTTTAAAAAAAAAAAGATTTTAGTCATTATGGCTGCAAAGAAGTGTGGTGGTAATAACTAATGAGATCTGATATTTAAATAATATTTTCTGCTGGTGAGGTAGAAGTTCAGTACCTTGTACCTATCACTGTCCAGACCTGAGCAAACTGTGTTAAAATGCTCACATAAATCAAGCAAAATAAGATGCTTTACGCAAATATCTTTCTTTTCCTTAATTTATATAGGAGATTATCGTAATGATTAAAAACCCAATTGCTCCCCAACAGAATATAGTCAGGTTGCGGGTTGCTCGCAGGTATTATCAGGTGGAATTTGCACTGCTGCTACCGAACGATTGTAACCCAGCTGCATCCTGGGTCTCGGACACACTTTGGATGCTGCTTTTCCAAAACGGCAAGGTCCCGGCTTGGAAAAGTGGCCTCCAAAGCACGCTGGGGAATCAGGATGCAGCCAGCCTGGCAGCAGCAGCAATAAATTCTGTCTGATAATACCCACCAGCAACCCACCACCCTACTGTATCCCATTGGGAAGCAGTCAGGTTTTTAATCAATGCAATAATCTCCATAGAGTTAAATCCAAATTAGCCGTATCTAGAATTGCAATTGTTAGGACTTAAACTAATTGTGAGGAACAAATTCCATGTACAGTATAAGTCTATTGGACAAATGTTAAAATTTGGCTGATGGAATCACCTTTCCTTGGTACAGAATTTAGATTACCTGAGAACTAATTTTATTTTTGTGTGTGTGCATGTATAAAAGAACTACAATTAATCTGAATGATAAAACTTCACAGTATCCTTTCCTTCTCCCACATTTATGCAACAAATAACTCAACTTTGTTTCTGTTTTTTTCTTTGTCAGTATTTCCACACCTGGTGAAAAAGCTGAACACACCTCTCCATGTGGCGATTATCCTCTTCCTTTTTGTGGCATTTTCTTTTGCCCTGGTCAGTTTGGGATTCTGCATCTTAAACTTCCTGAAAGTTCCATACCGGGCTATTAAAGGTCCAGGAGGAATAGCCCTGTGGAATGTACTTGCAGGTAAAAGTCAACTTGTAAAAAAATTGTTTCTGCTGAGAACTGTACTACAAAAATTAGCATGACAGGAAAAAATCCTATTTGTTTTGCGGATGTGGCTGTACAAGCAGATAAAAGGCCCTCGTACACCTAAGTGTATAGTTTAAAGAACACAATTAATGGCTTTCCAAACAAGATACTGGCAATGACCAGCCAACCAATATTTATTTGTTTATACAATGAAATACTATAGTTTGTCCTTTATCATAAAATCTCAGGGCTGCATACATTGTTAGCAATGTAAACCTTCCAAATTAAAACCATAAACTGTTTATACAAGATAAAACCATATTTGACAAGATAACACTTAAAACAACTTTAACTGCTACAAGAGATTTAAAGCATGTACATCTATACAGTATTTGAACTAAAGTCCTTACAGGCTGCAATAAAAAGCCACATATTGCTCTGGTACCAAAAAGAAGTGGATGCAGTGGCTTTGGAGTTTATCAGATGTTGGAAATTGGAAGTATAATCTAATGGCAATCTGAACGCAATCATGGGGTGTCACATTATTGAGTATTAAAGTATCTCATGCAATTTCGGGCAAAAGGGAAGTCATTCCAAACACAATAATGGGTTTTACGTTATTTCGTATTAAAGCATCTCACACAATTTCGGGCAATGGGCAGTCATTTTCGGGTAATGGGAAGTCATTCTGAACGCATTCCGAATGCAATTGGAATTCACATAAATTCTCTAAACTATTGAAATCACGTGAATTCAAATTGGCTCCAATCGAAATAAAGATAAATTCCTCCCGTCTGATAAATTCCTAAGTGGTTAAGAAACCAATTCTGATGATTGGAAGATCAGAAGGTTGGCAGTTTGAGGCCCAGATGCTGCATGATGGGATGAGCTCCTGTCACTATTCCCAGCTTCTGACAACCTAGCAGTTTAAAAGCATGCAAATGCAAGTAGATAGATAGGTACCACTTCTCAGTGGGAAGGTAACAGCGTTTGATGCAGTCACGCTAGCCACATGATTGCCAGAGCAGACCTCGGACAACACTGGCTATTCGGCTTAGAAATGGAGATGAACACCACCCCTTACAGTCGGTTACGACTAGACATTAATGTCAAGGGACTATCTTTACCTTTTTTTTACCAAGAAGAAACCAGCTTTGGCACTGGGACTGCCTCCCACAATCGGGGTGCCAAAACTGAGAAGGCACTCTCCTGTGTCCTCCCACTTCATATTGCTCTCACTGATGGGATGCTGAGAAGTGCCTCTCCTGCAGACCTCAATTCATAGTGTTTGTTATGAACATTTATTCTCACAATGATTTCTTACATATTTATATACCAGTTTGAATGATGCAAAGTGGCAAAGAGTAAAGAATTCATTTATCATATGTGCTCTACCTTTTCTTTTAATAATTAGCTACCATCATGGAGTACAGGTATACCTCAGGTGATGTGTTCCAGGGCACTACTTCTTTAATGGAAAAAATGGTACTAGAAGTAGAAAGGATAGGGATAGGTTCCTGTGCAACAAAAAAGGAAGAGTTGACCATGTTTCAGCAAATATTTTATTAAAAACTAACAACACAGACATGTGAGAAGGAAACAACTGAATTATGTAAGCCTTATATAACTAAAGAAAAATATTTTAAACCTCTTAGAAATCATTTGAAGGCTTGTTCCATAATGCATCATGGGATTTTTTTTCTTTCCCCAGGCACTACCTTTCTTCTGATTTTTATTTGGTGACCAAAATTATATATATATATATATATATATATATATGTATGATTTTTAAACATCTCCTGGGAGGGGGGGGTAGATGGTGAGGCAGGTTTCTCCTGTTTCTCCTTTGCTGTCTGTTTTACAGTTCATGCATGCTTAGTAAGGGAACTTGGAGACAGCTGCTATTTACCTTGTCTCTTGTAAGCAGGAACACATGGTTACAACAGGATCAACTAGAGTAGTATCCCATTCTTTCTCTAGCTTTATTGCTTTTACTGCAGACATAAACTGAAACTCAACATTAAAAGTTGGTGTTTTTCCAGCCATCCGTCATCATCCTTTAAGGGAAGGGGGATGTGTGAGACTGTGTTAAACGGAGCGTCTTTGTTAGAAGCTTTCAAAACTGAGGTGTGCCTATACATTGTCTTGTGAAAAATTAATCAGTGTCATGTAAGATTTTAATATTCTGTTAAAACAGTTTCTGTTAAGAATTTCTTGATTCTCATAATATCCTTGAGGGTTTCGTTGGTTGTAGATCTTTTTCCTTTCTAGTGAAGGTGATGGATGCCTGGGCAGCATGTGCTGAATCAGTGGCATCACAAGTATGTGTGGAGGGGAGTGCAGGCTCTACTGGGTAACACTCCAGAGACTAAGGAGTTTATCACATGGGAAGAATTTATCTCAATTTGGAATGGAGCCAATTCGAATTCATGTAAATTCGCTAGTTCGGAATGCGTTTGGAATGCGTTCAGAATGATTTGCGTTTGGAATGCGTTCAGAACGATTTCCCATTTCCCGAAAATGACCCCCCATTACCCGAAATTGCGTGAGATACTCTAATACGCAATTATGTGAAACCCCGTGATTGCATTCGGAATGTTATCTTTCAACTATTCAGTTGATACGTTGGGTGAGATCACACCAGGATTCTTGTAAGTTTTCTTTGTCCACATCAGTTGTTAATAATAAGGGGAAAAAGTACGTCCTGATAACAGTCCTTCAAAATGTGTTGAACAGTATGAGTTGGCAGTTAAGAGCAAGGGTGATTGCCAGTGATATTCCTTTTGTGCCTTAAGAGAAAATACTGATTGCAATGGATGCCAGGCTATTAGGCTGGGAAGCACATTGTGAAGGTCAGTTTGCTCAAGGGCAATGGTCAGCATCAGAGAGATTGATGAGTATCAACTTGTTGGAAATGAGAGCCATGAGAATGTGAAAAGGCCATTCAAATAGGACAGGAGAAAGTAATTTTGCTTGCTCCTTGCTGGGCATGGAAGCCATGGTTTCCAATGTTGATGGAAATGTCTGCAGGGAACCTGTTCTGTCTACCTTGAAGGAGGTATTGTCATTGTGCTGCTGAATCAACAAAAGCCCTTGCTTTGTAGGCCTCAGAGTCAATGGCATCACTAGGGTGGGTGTCACCCATGACTAAGGCTTCTTTATGGTGTGGTATGGGAGGAGGTCAACCCCCATTGACCTCCTCCCATACCACACCATAAAGAAGCCTTAGTTATGTTTTTGTATAATGTTACTCATAAATTGTAATTCCTATATATCACTGAATGTAATGGTAATCGTTTGTGACATAAACAACTAGCACAGCAGTTCTCAACCTGTGGGTTGCGACCCCTTTGAGGGTTGAATGGCCTTTTCACAGGGGTTGCCTAACACGTATTTTTAATTACAGTTATGAAGTAGCAACAAAAATAATTTTATGGTTGGGGGTCACCACAACATGAGGAACTGTATTAAAGGGTTGCAGCATTAGGAAGTTTGAGAACCACTGAACTAGCAAAATTAAAATTATACTTTTAAATTACAATATCATACACACAGCCTAAATATATTTACATACACATAATTTCATGTGCTTAAAGTAGAAATTTGGTAAAATACCATGTTTCCCTGAAAATAAGACAGTGTCTTATATTAATTTTTGCTCCCAAAGATGCGGTACATTTTATTTTCAGGGGATGTCTTATTTTTCCATGAAGAAGAATTCACATTTCATGTTGAACTAAAAAATGAACATTTATTATATACGATATATATATATATATATATATATACAAAAACCTTCTGGGTCTTACTTTCGGGGAAGGCTTTATTTTTAGCAATTCAGCAAAACCTCTACAGTGGTCCCCCGGGTTACGAAGGTAATCCGTTCCGGGATTACCTTCGTATCCCGGAAGTCATTCGTTACCCGGGGGACCGCTTTCGTCAATGCACAGCACGCTGGAAGCACACTGTTTTAAAGCTTCCGGGTTGCGAATTTTTTTCGGATCCCCGGCGGTTTCGCCCCCCGCGGTTTCGGGTCCCGGGGATTTCGTTCCCTGGGGGATTCGGATCCCGGGGGACCACTGTACTAGGTCTTAACATCTACTAGATGTTTTATTTTTAGGGAAACAGGGTATGTTTTTACAGATTTTTTTTAAAAAATTGTAGTTTTAAATTTGATGTTTAAATTTTAATATTTTTTAAAAGGGGGGGAGGGGGTCTCTCCTTTATCCTTCCACTGAGTCTCAACCCACTCACACCATCTCTTCAGCATTTTAATGGGATGTAGGTGAATGCCAGATCTTTGTGGAGCAGTGGTATAACGCCATCTTAAGAGTGTCACTGGTGAGGTTTGCACTCCCTAGAGACAGACACCACTGCTCAGTCAGCCCAAGTCATTTTATTGCCTGATGAAATAACAGGATGAAACAAGCCCTGCTCACCCAAATACATATTCTATGTACTCTCTGAAGGCATATGGACTGACTTACTCCAGCTCTAGTGATGGGAAAGCATTCCCAACTGCACCTAAGGTACAAGGCTAGCTTTCGGAGATGGAGGGCAGGTAATATGGTACACAGAGCCCTTTCTTTCAAGACCTTACCATCACACTCTATCTGCTGGCTGAAGCAGCTGCCTCACTTTGTCTAAGGGCAGGCTGGGCCCTAGTAAGCCTCTTTCTACAAGAAACTGATTGGCCTTTGCTTAATAAAATGTCTTCACTTAATTCCATTGACTCAGCACACACTGCTGGGGCATTAATCCCTTCGACTCTGCAAAATCACAGACAAGATTTTGTTTCTAAGGGCTAACTCACTCTCAGCTGAACATGTGAAATATATAGTGTTTCAGGTGACAGTAGGTGATAAATAAGAATTCCTTGTGGCTGATTTAGTTCTATAAGGCCTACAGAAATCATTAACTATACTGCTTCCTTTACCATTCTATCACAGATTATAGGAAAGGGATTCAGAGACATAGCCATATTAGTCTGGAATATAAGTATACATGTTGTAGCACCTTTGAGACTGAGTGAAAGAAGATATAGCATTAGCTTTCACAGACATGGCATCTGAGGAAGCAGACCAAGTCTACGAAAGCTAATGCTATAACCTCTTTTGCTCAGTTAGTCTCAAAGGTGCAGGAAAAACTGAGAGTCTCAAAGGTGCTACAAGATCCTTTGGAAACAGAAGAGGAGTAACATTTTTTTAATGTCTCCAAACTGATAAACCAACACCTTCAAGCCTTTTAACAGGGCCATCAATTAACATATAATTTGTTATAAAACAACTTCTCTGATTAGAAGTGTATTTGGAAGTGTACAAGTGAGATGATTTTTAGATTGTTCATAATTGTCATAAGACAACTAGACATCTTCTAGTGTGGCCTTTTCCTTGAGATACTAGCTGTAAGGGAGCAAGCTTGTTTTCTGCTGCTCCAGAGACTAGAACCCGGAACAATGGATGCAAACTGCAGGAAAAGAGATTCCACCTCAACATTAGGACACACTCCCTCAGAGAGTGGTGGAGTCTCCTTCCTTGGAGGTCTTTAAGCAGAGGCTGGATGGTCATCTGTCAGGGATGCTTTGATTAAGAGTTCCTGCATGGCAGGGGGTTAGACTGGATGGCCCTTGTGGTCTCTTCCAACTCTATGATTCTATGATTCTACATTCTGAAATCCCATGCTTTAGGAATAGGTTTGGCCTATGCCCTGTGATCTGTGCAGATGGGCCTAAGTTAACATTCAGTGAAGCAGTTTTCAAGGGATGAAAATGTATGTAGAAGTAATGAAAAGTATAAACAAATCACATGTCCTTGTTTTCAGGTAACGAGTATCAAGAGACGTTGTAAAGAATGTGATTTTTGTTTGCATCAGAAGTCACAATTGGCAGAGAAGTTATTTTCAAATTCCTACCAAGGAAACCAAATGGATAGTGACTGCTTAGCACAAAGCAAATCAATGCTTCATTTAAAAATAGATAACAGGAGTCAACTTTGTTGCATTCAAATATATGAACGATGTTTTAAATTCTCTTGCAGGAGTTTTTGCATTGCTGGCAGTGACGAGCTTCATGGCTGCTGTTGAACTGCATAACCTTACAGAAAGGATTGCCAATTTCCGAGAAAATGTCTTCCAGTTTGTCGTCTTGGAAGAACAGTATCAGAACTCTTTTTGGCTTTGTGTAGCAAGTGCAGCAGTTCATGGTGTGAATTTGTTACTGGTTGCCATCAGTTTGATTCATTTCCCTACACTGAAGACTAAGACAGAAGAAGCAAATGTTACAGCAGAAGACATAATGTACTAAACATCTGTCTCTCGTCGCTTGGCCAGTTTTCAACTTGTATGGTCTATCTTATAGGTAGTGCACCGGCAAGGGCTTACAAGGAGGAAATATGGTCAGCAGCAACTCAAGTTGGCTGGTTCAGGCAAGTGCTGAGGCACTCTCATAAAGCCACACATTTTGTTATATTCCTGGAAAGGCTGAAAGCAGCACAAGTCTGTCTTTCTTTCGCCTGTTGTGCCAAACTTTCCAGGAGCTCAGAACAGAGCAAGAACAACTTCTTGTTGATATCTTGCCCAGAAACCTCAAAAATCTTGAAGTAAAAGACCAGGAGAGGAAGTTTATCTCAGGGACAATGCTGTGCAATAGATAATTTATACTTGCTCTCAATCCTTAAACTATAGTACCACATCTTGAAATGTCTGGAATAGTGTGAAATTTCTAAATACTGATCTCCCCATGTACACATTTGTATGTGCAAACTAAAGATTATAGAAAGAAGAAAAGAGGGTTAAGCTAAACGACCCCCTTATTTCTATCATGCCATTTTTGATGTGAGGAGATTCAGAACATGTGAACTTCTGTTCTGACATGATGCACCCTTGACGGGTATGTACCATAAGCTTTTACTGAAACTTTAGGGAGAGTTTTGCATAGTGAGAAGAAGCACGTACTGAGTACTGTACATTACTCTTTCCCACTATAGATATATAGGATATTCCCACCTATGTCGCTGAAAATGAACATATCACAGGTAAGACCCAATGTTCCCTTTTGCAGGGCTGGCTCAAATTATTCTGCTATCCTACATAAGAAGACTCATGGTCTTGATATGCCCACATCTGTGACATTGTGCATATCATGGAAAGAATAAGGATAAGTTCCTACACCACCAAAATGGAAAGCAATTGAACATGTTTCAGCAAACTTTTTATTCAAAACTAATATTATGCACATGTGATCTCGCATAAGTAAACACAGACATTTTGAATCTTCTAGAGACTACTTGAAAGCTTCCCCCAGAATGCATCCCAGGATGATTTTTTTTCCTCCTAACAGCTTCTACTTTTCTCATGATTTCCGCTTTTGTTTTTGTTTTGTTTTTTGCGGCAAAACTTATAGGTCTATGGTTTTTAGCAGGCTAATGGTGAGGCAGACTAATCTGCTTTCTTTTTTTCTTTCTGTTTTGCCCTTCACACATGCTTGGTAAGTGATTCAAGAGGCAGCTGTTTACCTACATAAGCACAGGAGGGTCACCTAGAGTAGAATCCCATTCTTTCTCAGATCAAGCTTTCTTCTGTTGTTTATTGCAGACATGTTGCTGCAACCCAACACTGAAAATCTATCTTTCTCCAGCCCTCCTTCACCATCCTCTCAATGGCAATGCTGCAAAAACAAACCTCCAGCTAGATGGGGGAAGCTGAGTTCCCATAAATAGACTTTGTAAAAAAGGGTGGTGGTTTTTTTTTGTCAGACACTTTGTTAATGGAGGCATGCCTGTATTGCACTGCCTTTTTGGTTGTGGAGGCTGTGCTTTGAGATGACATACAAAAGGGAAAGTTTGAAACTTTCCTAGAACAAAATGGATGTGTGTTCCAGATGCAGTCTGGCTGATAAGGAGATTTCCATTTGACATTACCTGAAGAATCCAGTCCATACTAATATGTTTGTGTGTGTGTGTAAACTTAAATGTCATCAGAACAGAGAAAAACATAATCACCTTTGAAACCCTCTTTATAGAACCAGCAATTAGCATACAGTTAATTGTAAAACTTCTTTACTGTTTGGAAATCTATTATTAAATGTACTATTGAGATTTTTTTTCTTGTTCTCAGTTTTAAACATCCATTATAACTTGGGAGGAAATTAAAGACTCATTTTCTTTTAACTATAAATATTATACTTGACATCAGAATAAAGGTACTATTCCACTGTTTCAAATTTATATCAAAACACACTGGGATATATAAACACATTTAATGGGGGGAAAATAAAATATTGTGCCATAATATTCCTACAAAGATTATAGAAGTCTATATTTTCTATTTTTCACTAGTTGCACAGATGGAAAATGCTTCCAAAATTCAAGAAGAAAATAAACTGCGAGGGTAGCCGTGGTGACCATAAAAGAGGAAAATAACTTTCTATATATGTCTAAAGAGAGTTTAGACCAAAGAGAGAACCATAAGGGCAAACAGTAGAAATTTAGTACTAAAAATGACATTGGTTTTTCCAAGTAGTGACAGATATGAAAACAATATGTGAAAGCGTACTAGGACTTAGAGGAAAGCCTTCTTTATCCATGGATGGTCTCTAGCAATCCAGAAATCTGAATTCTGAACAGGGTGGAGAGCTTCTATGGATAGAGGAAACTTTTTTCTTGATAATATGGCAGACTGCATGAGATGAGCAATGGGAACCCTTGCAGGGAGAAGTGTTAAGTATTCCTTTCCCTTTTTGTATGTTTACCTTACATGGAAAATACTGCAAGTATCTGCACAGGTATATTATGGCGCTGAGTAAAGGTGGCCAGGAGAAAGATGAATGAGATGGAGAGAAGTCCCAAAGTTCTCTAAGGAGTTTATCAGACGGGAGGCATTTCTCTTTATTGTGAATGGAGCCAATTGGAGCCAATTTGAATTCATGTGAATTCACTAGTTTAGCAAATTCACGTGAATTCCTATTGCATTCGGAATGCGTTCGGAATGACTTCCCATTACCTGAAAATGACTGCCCATTGCCCGAAATTGTGTGAGATGCTTTAATTCACAATAATATAAAACCCATGATTGTGTTCGGAATGACTTCCCTTTTGCCCGAAATTGCGTGAGATACTTTAATTCGCAATAACGTGAAACCCCATGGTTGCGTTTGGATTGCCATTAGATTATACTTCCAATTTCCGATGTTTGATAAGGTCCTAAGAGAAGTTAGGACAGGTGGAGAAAATATATGTGAAAAGGGCAAGTGTTCACAATATTCAGTTTGGGAAACAGGATGGATTCTGCATCTACAGATTCAACCATTCACAGCTTGAAAATATTCCGCCCCCAAAATCCAAAAAGCAACCACTGATTTTGGCATTTTATGAACCACTAAGGGTCACTATTTTACTATGCAGTTGTATATAATGGGACTTGAGAGCACCCGCAGATTTTGGTATCCAAGGGTGGAAGCAAACCCCAGTGGATACCCACAGCCCATTGCACAAGTTGGATGTGGAAAAAGGGAGACCATATAACAAGAGACAGCTAAAAAAAATCGAGATGTGTTTGTGAGAAAAAAAGCATCTCAATGTGCAACTTCTGGATCAGTGAGTTTGGTTTAAAAATTGGACTCTGAGTTACAATACATGCTGGGCAATGGTCTGAACTTCAGCACTCACTGCTGTTTAATGTTGCTTCTTCGTCGCTTCCTCTTCCAAGCACTACTACATTTTGCTCTTGACTTTCTTTTAAGCCCCTGCTAGCATACCTAATAAATGCAGCATATTTCAATTCATTTTGGGGGGTTGTCTTTGCTTGTGATCTATTTTGTCATTTTAGATAGATAAGGGTACAATTTTCTTGCCTTCTTGCTAATGTTGCTCCTATTGCCCGAAAGTGTGTGAGATGCTTTAATGCACAATAACGTTAAAACACATGGTTGCATTCGGAATTTCCCTTTTGCCCGAAATTGCGTGAGATACCTTAATACGCAATAACGTGAAACCCCATGGTTGCGTTCGGATTGCCATTGCATTATACCCCCAAATTCCGTTGCACGATAAACTCCATCGTGATTTCAAGGCTTTTCTTGGACCTTCCGGATTATCCAACATTTTCGGTTATCCAACTATGCAGCCGGTCCAGTTTATGTCGGATAATTGAGACTCTATTGAATTATGATTATTATATTAATCTCTAGCTCCTCCGGCGCAACTCTGTGGCCAACGTCCGACAGAAATTGACCATAGGTCTGCGCTGGAGGAGCTACGAAGGCCAAGAGGAGTATTCTCTCTAGGAGTAATCACTAGGTCTTTCAGTGCAACTTTTCATGACAAACACTTGGGCTGCATCCACACTGGGGAGATAACCCTGTTTGGAAGCGCTTTAACTTGTTGTCTGACCCACTGCTATGGAATTCTGGGAGTTGGAGTTTGTTGTGGGGCCCGGAGGGCCCCACAACAAACTCCAACTCCCAGAATTCCATAGCAGTGGGTCAGACAACAAGTTAAAGCGCTTCCAAACAGGGTTATCTCCCCAGTGTGGATGACAAGACACTTAAACTCATGAGGAAGGTGCCCCCCCTCAGGACAGGCGGTTTCTACACAAAATGGCGGAAGTAGGCCTAAAAACAGGCCCCAGTCCCTTCCTGGAGGCGGGCCTGCCCTCCTCCTCTTCGACAGCAGCAGCCATGCTCTTCCTGACTAGGCCTCTGCTGCTGCTGGCGAAGGGGAAGATTAAGAAGCCTCTCCTCCTGCTCCTCCTCCGCCGCCCAGTTTCCCTCTCTGTCTCCTCCTCGGCCTCCTCCAGCACCACCATGAAACAGGCAAGAAGCCCCAGAGGGAGCCCCCCTGAGGGGAACAACGGGGGAGGCCTAGTAGCGCCTTAGTGGTGGTGGGAGCTGTAGTAGGAGTAGTAGACTCAGTTCTGGGATTTGCAGTAGGCACCACCCCACCAGCCCTCTTTGGCAGAGAGAAGGCTAAAGACCTTGCAAAACCTGGCAGAGAAGGCTTAAAAGACCTTGCAATATAATAAATAATAATAATAATAATAATAATAATAATTTTTATAATTATTATCCTCCTACAGAATTCTGGGATTTGCAGGAACCAGCCCTCTTTGATAGAGGAGGGTAGAGATCTTGGAAAATAATAATAATAATAATAATAATAATCTTCCCTGCAGAGAAGGCTAAAGACCTTGCAGTATTATTATTGTTGTTGTTGTTATCCTCCTACAGAATTCTGGAATTTGCAGGCACCACCCCTCTTTGGCAGAGAAGGCTAAAGACCTTTCAATATAATAATAATAATTTTTATTATTATTCTCCTCCTCCTACAGAATTCTGGGATTTTCAGGAACCAGCCCTCTTTGATAGAGGAGGGTACAGACCTTGCAAAATAATAACAATAATTATAATTTTCCCTGCAGAGAAGGCTAAAGAACTTGCATTATTATTATTATTATTATTATCCTCCTACTACAGAATTCTGGGGTTTGTAGGCACCACCCCTCTTTGGCAGAGAAGGGTAAAGACTTTGAAAGACTTTGCAGGGAAGGGTAAAGACCTTGCATTATTATTATTATCCTACAGAATGCAGGGATTTGGAGGCACCAGCCCTCTTTGGCAGAGAAGGCTAAAGACCTTTCAATATATTAATAATGATAATGATTATCATTATTATCCTACAGAATTCCTGGATTTACAGGCACCACCCCTATTTGGCAGAGAAAGCTAAAAACCTTGCAAAATTTTGCAGGGAAGGCTAAACACCTTGCAGAATAACAACAACAACAACAATAAACAACTTACAGAATTCTGGGGTTTGCAGGCTAAAGACCGTGCAAAATTGTTGTTGTTGTTGTTGTCCTACAGAATCCAGGGATTTGCAGGCACCAACACTTTTTGTCAAAGAAGGCTAAATACCTTGCAAAACTTTGCAGGAAAGGCTAAGACCTTGCAGGATGATGATGATGATGATGATGATCCTACAGAATTCTGGGATCTGCAGACATCAGCCCTTTTTGTCAGAGAAGGGTAAAGACCTTTCAAAACTTTGCAGGGAAGGCGAAAGATCTTGCATCATCATCATCATCATCATCATCATCATCATCATCATCATTTTACAGAATTCTGGGATTTGCAGGCTAAAGAAATTGCAAAATAATAATAAGAAGAATTATTATTATTGTTGTTGTTGTCTTACAGAATCCAGGGATTTGCAGGCACCAGCACTTTTTGTCAGAGAAGGCTAAAGACCTTGCAAAACCTGGCAGAGAAGGCTAAAGACCTTGCAATATAATAATAATTATTATTATCCTACAGAATTCTGGGATTTGCAGGCACCAGTCCTCTTTGGCAGAGAAGGGTAAAGCCTTGCAAAATAATAATAATAATAATAATAATAATAATAATAATAATCCTATACAATTCTGTGGTTTGCAAGCACCAACACTCTTTGGCAGAGAAGGTTAAAAATCTTGCAGAACTACTACCAATTATTATTATTATTATTATTATTATTACATTATTTTTTATTATTATTTCTATCCCACCTCTCCCCATGGATCAAAGCAGGGAACACCAACAATTAGCAGAAACGCTGCATAACTTAAAACCCATCAGTTAAAACACAATCAGTTTAAAAGGGCAAGATATACATGTATTACTAAAAGTGGCGTTGATCTGTGTTGCTTCTACTGTGTAGATGTTTGACTCCACTGGGTTGCATCCTAGGAAATCTTGGCTGGGGTTTGTAGTTTGGGGAGGCACCACCATAGCTCTCTGGTTGATTTTTGCAAAATTTCCACACTCAACTGCACATCCCAGGATTGCCATGGATGTTGTGTGATGGCAAAGTGGAATCAGAGAGTGGTGTCAAACTGTGTAGTGTGTAAAGGCCCAAGGAGAGGAGAAGGCTTCCCATTGCTATTTGCTGTGGCAGGTATGTGGAAGGGATGTAGTGTACTCCTCTGTACTGGAAAATATACAGTAATCAGCATCTACATCGATAATCTACATTTGTTAAAGACCAGTGGCAGACTACATTGTTTTTACAGCCGGTGCATAAATTTTTATGGACTAGTCAGCGAAGGACTGGTTGGGAAATATTGGTCCAAAACACACAGTAGAAATAATCCAGTTTGAAACCGCTTTAGCTGCCCTGGCTCAGTTCTAGGAAATCCTGGGAATTGAAGTTTATTATGGAACCAGAGCTTTCTGACAGAGAAGGCTAAATGTCTCACGAAAGTACAGTTGCCAGAATTCCCCAGCACTGAGCGATGTCAGTTAAAGCAGTCTCAAATTGGATTATTTCTGCAGTGTGTTTTGGACCATAGTGTAATAATACATTTTAGAAAGTTTTCCTTTTTTGGACTTTAAAAAGCAACTTTTCTGAGTTCTGTAGGAGCAAAGGCTGTATCTGCACTGCAGAAATAATCTGGTTTGACCCAACTTTAACTGCTCTGGTTCAAGACAGATTATTTCTGCTGTGCGGATGCAGCCAAAGATAATAAGTTGCCAAGCAGAATAATTGGCCCACCTTGCTTAGCATGAGGTATAGTCAAACTGTGGACCTCAAGATATTGTTGGACTTCATCTTACCTGAGCCAAACCCCACATGGCTAGTGGTAAGGATTGCTGGGACTTCTAGTCCAACTTCAGCAATCTTGCATGTTCCCCATCTCAGATCTACATCCACAGGAAATCACTTCAAGGGTCCCAGATATCATCCTTTCCCAACTGTACCAGGAGATGCCAGGAAGCATATGACCTACAACTCTTCTAGGTGTAGGTAGTCAGAACTGGATTGGAACTAGTATGTTTAGCTACAGGACAGGTGAGGAAACCCTTGGTCCACTAGATGTTTTGAACTCTGATAACCCATAATTACTTAGTATTGTCCATGGTAGAGCTGTTGGGTATTGTAGGATGAAGATGCTTTCACACTATATAGTTACAGCACTAGGATTCCACTTTAACTGCCTTGCCATCATCATATGGGATCCTGGGATTTGCAGTTGATGGAGACGTGTTCAGAATTCACAGCCAGAGAGTTCCTCTAGTGCCTCATCAGACTGCAAAACCCCCAGATTCGACAGGATATTGCCATGGCCATTAATAGGATTGTAATGCTAAAGTGAGAAAGGGCTTCTGGAGTGTCAGTGATTCCCCGTCTCTAATTTAAAACACATCTTTTTCAGCTAGTGAATTCTAGTTTAAAGTGAGTCTTACCATTCACCACAATTTTTGTTCCTATTTTTACCATTTCTTATTAAAGAGAGAGTAAGCAGCTGAGAAAAAGACCAGACGCAAACAAGTTCTTCAAACTTTGATTAAGATTAAATACTTTGTAACCACAGTCCTACTTTTGGCATTTGTCTCATGGTCAACATGGCTGGTTCACCTGCGTTTATTATTCTTTGATAGTTACGTGAAAGAAGATATTTTGGCAGATGTCACCTTTTGTGACCATGTCATAAGCTGCATCTTCCAAAATTTCATCTTCTGTGAATACAGTACTGATCTCTTGAATATGGTCAGGTTGAAGAGGGGGGGGGGAAAGGAGGGGGATGGACGTATGTGACACACACATACAAAATACGTACCATAATCCATCTCATGTTGAGTGTGGAATGGTTGAAGACCACATTTCCTCCATAAGTTGCTTTAAAATGTATGGAGGATATTCAGCAACAGTGGATAGAGTTTTGTACCTTAGATTTTCAATAACATAATGACCAAAGAATTCCTGGAAAATTTGTGTGCCTCAGATCTTTGAACTGAGATAATTTGAGATGTCAGAAATGCAAGCACAGTGCTTTCCCTGCTCTGTTTGGTTTTTGAAAAAGGCTACGCCCTTGGCTTATGGTATGCCTTGTCTTGCAGACTGTCCGCTACTTATGGGTGGCTGCACCCTTATTTATTTATATATTCATTTAGGTGGACCTTATAGTACAGGCCAGAGGTTATTCTCATTTATCACAAGTGAAGTAAGTGCACACGACTAGCTAGGAGCAGTTAAAGAGGCGGGACAAAGAGGCCCTGCCTTGCTATAAAGTTTGGAGCCTGTTGACTGCTGTGAAGGTGTGTGTAGTAGTAGATCATGCATCGGATAGGCAAACAACACAGCTCTGCTTCTGGCAAGGTATTTGTTCTGGGGGTATTGTACAGCCAACTGCTTGGTTGCACATTTTAGGGATCTAGAACATCCAGTGGTGAGTTTGCACAAAATGTGCATTGTGTTCGTGCACTAAATAGAAACTTGCCTAGATATGCTTAGGATCTTTTCTTGTATCACAATTTTGCTTTGAAATTTTGCTTCTGAACATGCTTGGGCATAAGATGGTAGTTTTGCTTATTAACATGCTTGAGCATAAGATGATAGTGGGTTTATGTTTTGAACTGGCAGCTTAATTTAAGCGTTTTAAAAATCTTTTTAAACAAAAGGAAGAGCCATACTTATACCTAGATATTATCCCCTGCTGAAATTAATCTGATTTAAAAGTGGTTAGTTATGTCTATATTTTTTATATTTATTTGGGCTGAAAGATATTTTTTTGCAGAGCCCGGAAAAAGGTCAGCATACAACTCAAATAAATAGAAATTCTGTGTTCTGTCTAGGGCAGGATAATTTTTTCACAACTTACAAGGCTGAATGCCCAAACAAAAAGTTGTGTTCCCTCTGGCCCTCCATACTGTATAGTTTTTAAGCAAAAGCACCCACTCTATTAACAGGTTTAAATGAATGAATGGGTTGTGAGTAGAACTTGCTTAATCTTTTCCTCTGGTTGTTTTTTTCTGCTGCAAAGATATGAAAAGCAGTTTGGGGAATGTGATGTTGGCCTTTTCTTCTATTAGTCGCCTTTCGTATCCTGCCCCCCCCCCCCATCAAAAGTAACTTGGGAAAGGCAATTTTGAGGTGAAATGGCTGGAAGGGAAAGGGTTGAATAGTAGCGCTGACTACTGTACCTCTTCTTTGTTTAAGATTGCAGCCTGCTTGTTCTCTCCTCTTGCCCTGGCCTAATTCACCTAAAGTTCCTGGCCTGCCAGAAGTCCATACAGGGTATCACATTTGAACAGGGATAGATTTGAGTGATGCCTATGATGTCCACTGGACATTGGTGTGAACAGTACAGTTCTATTGGTTCTTCTTCAGTAGATCAAGTCTTCTATATATACTGCATTGTAATACTTCAACTTAAATATTTCCAAATATTTTTGGTACTGCACAAACACTTGGTGGCACAGTGGTTAAATGCCTGTACTGGAGCCACTCACTCACAAGCCACAAGGTTGTGAATTCAATAGCAGCCAAGGGCTTTGGGTCGACTTAGCCAGGCCTCTTTCCATAGGTCGCTAAGGGGCTTTCTAGATTGGCAGGAAAGTGTGACATGAAGTTGCCTTTTCCTTAATGCTTAGCAGCTGCACCACAGCCTTTAGATGGAGCTGCGCTGTTCCGCAGTTTTTAAAAAAGAAGCTGGGAAAACCAGCACCTTTTTAAAGGCGCTTCTTCTCCCCTAAAACGCAAAAAAAAAAAAAAAAAAAAAAAGCATTTTCATGGCACACTTTCCCTTTTTCTCATCTAAAGGCTAGAGTTTCATGCAGCCATGAACACACTTCTTTTTACCAATCTAGAAAGCCCCTAAAATGAGTACCCAGCTTGTTGGGGGCAGTTAGCTTACACTGTGTAAACTGCTTAGTACATCAGTAAGAGGTATAGAAATGTACTTGCTATTGCTACTATTAGCATATTATATCCTTTTTTTTTTTTCCAAAACAAGCTTCATGGAATAGTAGGTGGTAGGTGGTGTGATGTTAGTGAAAAGGAAGCAAGCTGCCAAATTGATTTTTTTAAAAATAATATTCGAATACAGACTGGACCTTGAAAAGTTGAAAACTAACTGTTGCTTTTTTTCGGTAGAAGTTCAAGCTGAGCT
Organism: Urosaurus nigricauda; assembly: GCA_034509955.1. Taxonomy (NCBI): domain Eukaryota; kingdom Metazoa; phylum Chordata; class Lepidosauria; order Squamata; family Phrynosomatidae; genus Urosaurus; species Urosaurus nigricauda. The sequence continues at coordinate 96,035,794 of JAOEGL010000005.1, read as the reverse complement.
CTAATATCATTCCGATCTTGTTTGGTTCTCATTTGGTTTGTTTCGTTTGGTCGGTTTTTCTCCTAGACTTATCATGGAACCACTAATTACTAGTTGGTAAACTTGTTCAATGATACGTTGTAATTTAGGTCACTTTTCCAGTTTGACTGCTACTTTTTGTAAGTGGCTAAAACAGATTATTACTACACTAAAACCCCTTGAGGTCTGGTTCCATCTTTTGCTATAGAAACAGCCCACGGCCAGTTGGGTTAAAGCTGTCTACTCCCTGATCAGTTGGGGCACTGCTATTAATTTTATGGATGAATCAACCAAAGCCTGTGGCATGTTTTATATTAGAATGGACATTCTGTGACTGTCCAGATGTTGTTGGACTGCAGATCCCAGCAGCCCTAGCCAGCATACCTAAGGGTGGGAGTTTCAGTCAACAATATCTGGAGAGTCCCCCCGTGTTTCACCTTACGTCTGTATGTTGGCTTCACTAAGAGAAAAAAAATTGTGTTGCTAATACAGCATTATACAGTACTGCTATGCAAAAAGATTATTTTCTCTCCCCCCCCCCCCCCGCAGTTACTGAATGTTGTGAAATGGTATTGGCACTTACTGTATGTTGTGTAATTTCCATTTACTGGTACTGTATGTTGTGTAATGACATTGGCATTTACTGTATGTTGTGCAATAGTATCTAAGAAGCAAACCACTTTTCTTTAGGGCCTCATCCTAGGAGTCTTTGCCAGTGAGAAAGAAGAGGGGGCTCCTCAATTCACTAATGCAGCCGATACTTTTGACAAACATACATCTGGGAAGCTCAGAGAATTGTTGGCCATGTAAGTACCAAGAAGGCCCCCCCCCCCAAAAGAGATAAATCAGCTCTGCGTGTTGCTAAGGAGAATATATCTTCCCATATATGTCATTTCTTCCTAATTTGCTTCCTGCTGCTGTACAGGGTTGGCTCCACTGTTAGGCAGAGTAAGATGACTGTTTTGATCAACAGATTTTAATGTTTATTTATTTAAATTCATATCTTGCCTTTCTTTCATTATGGGACTAAAAGTAAGTCCTGAAGGGGCAACAAGGTGTTAATGATGCATAATTTGGTTTTGTGGGATTGTACTTCTACTGCCAGTCATAGATGCTTGTTGGGTTTTCTGTCTTACATATCAAAGTAACTTGAGTTTTTGAACTGGAGGAGATAGAATGCCTTTCGGTGTTCCTCAGGTAGCTTACTGTCTTGGGCTGGACCTGCTGTTTTCCTCTCCTCTTGCTTACTGCTATCTATCTTACTCAGGGATCACCATTTTCTTTCTCCACTCAGAAGGAACATCATGTGCCTTATTCCAGTTCTTTTCCTGCTCTTTGAAGACATGAGAGCTCCATACAGTTCTCTCTAGCTTTTTTTTTCTTGCTGCAGGTAGTACTGACCCAACTCTACCTGATTTGGGGACAGGGTAGCTGTCATGAGAAAGAGGAGCTTAGCTCCCTTGTGAGCCACTGTTAATTAACCTGAACCAAGCAAGGTGTAATTTACCAGCATATTATATTTTTATGATTTCCTGCTTGTTCCCATTACATGCTGGTAATATTTCCAGCAAAAGCTTCCCTTGCTGACGTCTGCAGGTCAAATTGTAATTACAGGCATGGGAGCAGGCCAGGTTGTCTTTTGCTAGGCAGCTGACAGTCCTAACATGTCAATATCTCTATTCTGTTCCCAGCTCAGGACCTCCACTGAAGAAAGGAAAGACGCGTATTTTTCATGGCTTGCATCAGGTATGGCATTTACCCTACCTATTTTGTTCCTCCAAAGGATTTCCTTTTTAAGTTTATGTTAATTTTTTATCCCACAGTGTCATGACACTTAAGTGAAAGCTCACCCAACAGGGATTTAGGTCTTTCTTTTGCTTGCCATTTTCTGGGACCAGCTGGATATTGCGTCCCTCTAACCATGATGGTGTCACAGCCATATATAGAATTAGGTTTACTTCTGAGTCCTTATGAAGAGGAAGGAAGATGGCAAGTGAAAGTGCAGCATGGGTGGGAGCATAAGGAGAGTGCACAGATAGCACTTGCTTCCCCCACTACTGCAAAACCTGTGGTATGATTTTTCTTACTGGTTGTGCTATGAGATCAGAAGTAAATCCACTTCATTAAAAAAAGTTGGGATCCTAGTTTTTCAGGTGAAGCAATGTTGTACCCTTACGTTTCAAATAAGGCTTCAGGCTTAGGAAATGGTTCTGGGGCAGAAAGGAAACTTGCAACCCTCACCCTAATTAATGTTTATTCTAACTGTAAGGCTCCAGAGAGATTGCCCTTACATGCCCTTATCCTGTTGATAATTGACACCCAACAATATCTGGCAGGCCATACATCCTGCTCCTTCCTACCTTTGCTTTGGAGTAAGTAGTACCTTGGCAATATACTTGCTACTGTGCTCTGGAGCAAGCATGGCATATGTATTTCCAGCTTTCCATTTATGTACAATTCTAGTGAAATGATCTCAGACTTAAGTGTCCACCCTTTGCTGTTCTTAAGAGATTCTCAGAAAGTTTTGTTCTACCTCGTAATGAATGCTTTAACCCACTTCTAGTACTTAGTGAGAGAAACTTAACTGGAATGTCTGTATCTAAAGAAATATTTACAGATTGGTTGAAGAGTTTGTAAATCGCTGTTGTTACAAGATGTGCACTGCCTCTATTTTGCAAAAATACCACCATGTAACATTTATTTGTAGTTTAACACTCCAAACATCTAACATTACAATTGAGCATTTAGAAGATACACACAGAATAAAAGATACTGTGGTGTAAAATCAGAATTAAGTAAAATGAAAAGAAAAATAAAACATCAACTTTAAAAGATGTCTTCCAGAACATTCAGAGTGAGGTACTCTAAGGTTGCCACATAAAATTCAGTGTTCCTCTTTGCCACTGATCTCCTATCTCCAGCAAAAGAATGCAGAGGCCTACTTTTATCTTTCAGATATGCACATTTTCAACCATGTAAGACTTCAGAGATAAGCTTTTGATTCACTATTGTGCTGTTGCAGGAGATATTGTGTTTTATTATTTGTCATTCATTTCAGTCTGCTAAATAATAGGGGCCTAAATGCAGTGGTTAGCCTCAACTAAATTAGGCTGAATCAGTCAGATTTTTTCTAAGTGTTGACATACCATTCAATGCTTTTTTCAATGGGTCTTCCCTACCTAGAACTAGCAGTTTGATTTAGGCATTGGGTTTTAATGGGAATGAAATAAGTATTGGGTTTGCATCCAGCTTTTTAAATCACATGAATCTTTTTTTAAATACATAAACATCTCTTGCTTGCTACAGGACTTCTCAAGCATTGTAGTTGTTGGGTTGGGTAAGAAGACAGTTGGAGTGAACCCACATGAAAACTGGGATGAAGACAAGGAAAATATAAGGGCAGCTGTTGCAGGTAGCTCAATATTGATTTTCATAAACTTATTGAGCAATTAATTAAATGACTATTCATTTGGATACATGTTGTATTTTGAAGGTAAGCATATGTTTTAGAGCTAGTAGCTAAGACAGTTCTGATCTGACCATATGATCCATTGAACTGAATGAAGTGTAAGTTCTCTAAGTATGTAAGCTGCATCTTTAAGAAACTGAGCTGTACCTGAAACAACTATAGTCAAAGTATGCAGCTTTTACAGATACAAAGTACATGGCAAATGACTTGTGATAAGTTGAGAGAAGGAAAGCAGTTTGGGAGCGCCCTTGCTTACCTGTTACCTTTAATTAAATATGTCCATGACTAGGACAGCTAATAAATTATCTCATAAATTAAACTGCTCTCATGCACTGAATTGACTTGTTAAAATGTTTAAAAAGCTTTATTGGCACTTAAAGTACTTTTATGGCATAGTTTTAAAACTGGTTGTAGACTTTGGCTAGCTAAGATTGCTTACTCATGGTTTTGCCACATAGGAAGGCTAGCTAAAGCATTTTCTCACTTTTGCTGAGTTGCTTTGCAGTCAAAAGTTCCTTGATAAGTGCATCTAAAGTGCATTAATAGCATACTAATTTGGAATTTGGTTTCAGATTAATCAATTTATTCTCTTTTGAATTGTTTTAATTGCATATATGAACTTTACTACTGGTTTGTTCAGAAATGGGAACTTGTGCTGCACTATTTAATGTTAAGAGAAAGTCACTTTGAATGCTACTTGCTGTTTTCCCTGTCCAATCTTTTTTAAAAATTCCATGGTCTTCTCCTCCTGCCACAAAATACACCTTTTGATTTTTTAAATTTATTTTTAAAATTTGTCTCTCTGGAACATTATTTTTATATTGCTATGCTCTAGTGAGGTTATTGCCGCACCCTTCTTACACACACACACACACACACACACACACAGAGCAGTCTTGTAGCAACCCACACCATATGTATCCAGGATCGAGGTCCAGAAATGTAAGCCCAGCTCTGGATCATTGCAAGCAATACAAGCATTTTGTGGCATCTTAAACAGAAATGGTCTTTTTCTCTTTTGCACCTCTCTGCTTTGCTAGTTAGAATACAGTTCACTCAGGGTGGGGGAGGCCTTGTGACTTGGCATACATTCAGATGGAATGACACATGCAGACTAATTTATTTTGCTTATTTGTTTAATTTATATCTCAACTTTCTCCCAGCAAGGGACCTAGGGTGAGATATAAACTACACCGATTTTATGTGTCTGCAAATGCACATATATAATGGGTACTAAAACAATTCAACATTAAACTATGCAGGAAAGGGGTAGGGATAGGAAAGGGAGAAGAAGCCTGACAGGAGGAGGAAAGGGAGAGCTTGTCACAAAACAAGTTCTATGGGATGTTCCAGAGTGGAGCTCATGTTTCTGGGCCACAGTCTCTGATTTTTATGAAGGTATTTCGTGTAAGACTGGTGGTTGTTTTTCTTTAAAAAGTTGCTGTTTGGGTAGGGATTTTAAAAAGCCAGGAAAGGGGGAAGATGAACCTCTGTGCGTGTGTGTGTGTACGTGCACATGCACTCACCCTCTAGTCTCTGACTTATGGTGACCCTACTGTGGGCTTGTCTTAGCACGGTTTGTTCAGAGGGGGCTTGCCTTTGCCTTCTTCTGAGACTTAGAGAGTGTGACTTACCCAATATCACCCAGTGGGTTTCCATGGCTGAGTGAGGATTCGAACCATGGTCTCCAGAGTTGTAGTCCACATCTGTAGTTAGTAAAACAATGTTTGGAACTTGGAAAAACAAGAAGTGCAGCAATGAAAAATGCTATCCTCAAACACATTTGGCTAATCAGGATGAGCTCCATGCTGATTTGGAATACTTGATAGGCTAAGCCAAGTTAAGATGTTGTTGTTGTTGTTGTTGTTGTTTACAACCCCTCCCCCCTTCCCTCACCACATCTCTTCAGTTATTAATATTATGAATTTATGTATTTACTTTTCAGCTGGATGCCGGCAAATTCAGGATCTTGAAGTCCCTTGCGTGGAAGTTGACCCTTGTGGAGATGCTCAGGCTGCAGCTGAAGGAGCCCTCCTTGGCCTCTTTGAATATGATGAACTTAAGCAGAAAAAGAAGCCAATGGTTGATGTTCAGTTGCACGGGAGGTAATTGGCTGAGAAATCACACTTGTGCAATCACTTTTTTAAAGAAGTAAATTCTTTGATTGCAAAAGTTATTGTTTTTGCTTTTGTTTTTAAGCAACCAAAGTTCCCCTTGTCATAGAACCACTGGAGCAATTCCCAGCACAAACAGAATAGGCTGGGTTCTTTTTATTTTAGGACAGATTGCAGCAAAAAGCTTCACCACCCATCACCCTGTGCAGTTTGCTAGTTTCAACTTAAGGCATTTTATTTTTTTACTCTGGATATAAGGCAAGGGAGCACAAGGCATTTGTGCTAGAACAGAAAGATTTTTGGAAGACTGCCTTTGAAAAAGAAGCCTTGCCTATCTAGGATTTCAGGGCTAATAGTGAACCAAGACAAAGAAGAGATAGCTCTTGTTTGCCAATTGTCTATAGCATTATGAAATCTGATTTTTATTTTGGCCAAATTTTCTACCCAGCTCCCTTCATCCATCCCCCCCTGCTAACTGGAAAGGTCCATGTGAATTGAAAATGCTTTTTCAGGAAGTCCCAAGAGGTGAGAAGTAAGGCCTTTTGTAGCAAAATATCTTGTTTGTTAGTTTTTAAATAATATGGACAAGCCTATTATCACTTAAAATGGCTTGCATTGCTTTTGGTACACTTCTGCTGTGTGGGTCTTCTGTAGAGACAAAGTTAGGTGATCATATACTTTTTTGAATTAAATAAACATGAGTGGATCAGTAGTGGCTCTTACAAGGAGAAATGAACAATTGCTCAACTATAAATACATGTTGAGCACTCCAATCCAAAAATACAAAAACATCCATATACCGAAACTTTTCACTGCCAGTTGTCCACTTTCACCTTTGAGATGGTGGCTGTATTATTAATATTGAATTAGTATCAACCTATATTATTTATAGCAGGGTACATATGTTGGAAGTGTTAGTGCTAATGATAATTCAGTGTACATGCCATTTTTTGTTGAAATTAAATTCCTCAAATTTAAGCTGTTAAAGCAATTTTATAAAATGAAGTCATTAATCAAGAAAAATTTTAAATGGTTAGAAATTTAGTAGTATTGAAACAAAATAATGAGTAATGGTAATTAGTAAAAAGGTATTACAGTTTAATGATTATAACAACAGAAGTATTATTGTTACTGTTAATGAATTAGGGGCAACAAATTAATTTGTAATGTGTTACCTTCAAGCTCCTGTAGGTTGCTGTCTAATTTTTTTGGTATCTGTTTCTGATCTTTTCTTGTGAGTTGTGAGATTTCTTTAGCTCTCTTATGGAGAGTTGCTGAATTCTGACATCACCGTTCCGCACTGATATTTCATGGCATTTTCTTTCTATTCCTGTTTAGTGATGGAACTGAGGCCTGGAAAAAAGGCATTATCTATGCAAAGGGCCAAAACTTGGCCCGATACCTAATGGAGGCTCCAGCCAACCATATCACGCCTACCAGATTTGCTGCTATTATTGAAGAGAAACTCAAAAGCTTTAGCAGCAATGTGACTGTTCATATCAGGTAAATTCTGTTTAAATTGTTCCTTTGCATATTTTGAGCATATGCTACTCTGAGGGCATAATGATGTATCAGCATTATTATATGGAAATGTCCGAGTCATCTGTAAAGGCACTTAAAAGCTGTAAAGGCACTTAACATTTTAAAACTGAAAACCATAAAGACCATGTTTAAGCATATGTATAAACATACTGATATCTCCTAAGAGAGGTGAAATCTTAAGAAAATGCCATTTCTCTATCAAAGAAGTGGCTTATCTTTGTAGTCAGTTTCATGGTTTATTAATCGAAATGCAAACTTTTGGACTGGGGGAAAGTCACAGTTGTCTTTCCTGTATTGGCTTTAGCTCATTTGGTTCCAGTGTCAAAAGAATGCTAGTGGGGCACTCACCTCCAAAAATTTTCCAAAAGAATTTTGTAAAAACCCAATCTTTTTGCAGTTGCCTTTTATTGTTGTTGTGTCTTCAAGTCAACTTTGACTTCTGGCAACCAAATCATAGGGGTTTCTTGGTAAGATTTATTCAGAGGAGGTTTGCCATCATCTTTCTCTTAGAGTGAGGAAGTTTGACTTCCCCAGATCATCCAGTGGGTTTCTGTGGCTGAGCAGAGATTTATAGGATCCTTGTCCTACACTCAAAGCACCACAGCACACTGTTCCAAGAGTATTACTCTTTTTTTCACCCTTACAGTGTAAGGCTGAGTAAGCTAGGAGGTGGTTTCGCTACCCCTGTCCAGTGAATGTCATGACTGAATGGAGATTTAAACCTTGATACCACATTAACCACTATAAGTACACTGGTTTTATTGTCTGGTCATTTTGCAGGAAGCATCTTAAGAGTGCTTTTTGGGCAAAATGAAATAGGAAGCGTTGTTGCTGCTTCCTTTACCAGAATGGCTTCCAGTTGCCTGCTGTGCAAAAATGGCCGTGCCTTCTCCCTTTTCTTTAATTGTCATTATGAATGACAATTAATGTTTTGGAGACTGCACAATTCAGAGCCATGTATTCCTGTGCAGAGAGGATGCTCTGTGTATGGATGCTTCTGCCACTTTGAGTGTGTAGCATTAGTTCAGATCAAAACCCTGTGTGCTTCTGTTGGTGGCATGGCAGCATCCTTGGTTCCATGTGCAGACACAGAAGAAGAGAAAGTGTTAAACATGATGGGTTTTGTTCTTTTTGTGGGGTTAGGTGGGAGTGAGAAGAGAAGGTGTTGCTCTGGGTGAACAGGGTTGGGATTAAAGCTGTGAAGACCTGGAGGGAAAATGGTAATGGGGAGGGGTTTTTTGTTTTTGTTTTCATTCTTTTCTGAAGCCCTTTTTCTTGGAAAATTTGGGGAAAGTGGATTATGGAATATTTTCTCTTACAATGAAAATGAAATATTTAAGACAAGATAGTCACATATGTATTGCCCCAAAATAATTTCTAAAAGCTGTGTAAGATGAATACTTTTATGTAAGATTATGTATAGTATCAGATCATTATATTTCTTGGTCTTGGTTTCCTTGACTTTACAGAAAACTAGTGGAGACAAAATAATTTTCTCTGTTTTACTAATATTGATGTTGGATTCTCAGTTTTTTTTCCTCCTGTTCCTCAAACTGGGAAAACCAAAACTGTTCTTTATACTGTACTTCAGGTTGTTCTTAGTTCAGGAACTTGCGGTACCATTTGTAACAAAATAGAATAAAGTAAAAATTTTAAAATGTTGAAATTGCAATTATATTCTGAATAAATTGTATTTTAATATCTCAAACACGATAATTTAATGCAAACCAAGTTATGTATCATACATTTTATGTTCCTAGAGTAGCACAATAATGCTTATTCTGTAGAGCAGTGGTCCCCAAACTGTGCCCTTTAAGTGATTTTGAACTTCAGCTCCCAGAATCCCAAACTATTGGCCAACATAGCTGAGGCTTCTGGGAGCTGAAGTCCAAAATCTCTTAAAGGGTACAGTTTGGGGACCATTGCTGTAGAGGGTGCTAATATTGTGTATCTTGCTTTATATTTGCTTTGCAATGCAAAAGAAAATTATTATTTTGCTGCTGAATCGGGACTCTGGAATTTAGAGTAAGTCTCTTCTCCTCTCCCTATTAATTTTGTAATAAAAATGACTGAAATTAATCTCGGTTTTTGCAGGGATAAGTCATGGATAGAGGCACAAGAGATGGGATCTTTCTTGAGTGTTGCAAAAGGCTCAGATGAACCACCAGTGTTTTTGGAGGTTCATTATAAGGGCAGCAGCGATGCCAGTGAACCTCCGTTGGTATTTGTTGGAAAAGGAATTACTTTTGATAGGTATGATTTTATGTATATTTTGGAGTGTCTGTTCATAATTAAGACGTCATGTAAAAAAATAAAATTGTGCTAATTTCAATTAGAGCTATCAGTTTAGCCCGTTATCATTTTGACAAGCCATGTGGCAGGTCACACTTATAGCTCCTTCCTCAGGATCTTGTAGCTTCTGACTCAGCTTTCCTACTTTAGTGTGGATGTTGGAAGTGGCAAAACATGAGGGGTTGGGAAATGTGTGGCCTTTGGGTAAGTCTGGTGCAACTCTGTGTCAAGAATGGTTGAAATGATTCATTCATGTGAGAACAGAGGCCTGAAAGAATGAATGGTCTGCTTCCAGCAGAGACTAATGGGGGAAAAAAGGAAGACCCTAGTATTGAATCATATCAGCCCTCAGTTCAAATCTTTAAGTAGCCTTTGTGGATTGGAGGTTTTTGCTGTTGGTTTTTCTTGAGACAAGCATTTTTTGGGAATTGCAGTGATATCTTGATTTGTCACTTTAAACAAACTGTGCCTTAAGCAATTGTTTCAAAATTTTATTTTCTAGTTCTATGCAGACTCAAGACCTCCATATGTAAAAGTATTGTGTGTAAGGGGCATGGGGCTGCATGTGCTGGAACCATCTTTTGTGTCCCAGTGTCCCCCTCTTTGTTGTTAGTAAGAAGGTCTGAAGTGGGCTTCGACTTTTGTCCTCTTGATAAAAAAGGTTGCCCAATCTTCAGTCTTGAGAAGACCAGGGATATTGGGAGCAGGGTTCACATATGCAAGTACATGTATATTAGGTATTTGCTGTAATTCTTGAACTGGATTTCTCTATTTTCTGAAAGTGGGTCAGGATCTCATTTTTGGCTTGTAGATCTATGGACTTCAGCATGGAATGCCATGTTTTACTTACTTTGTGTGTGTATTTTTGTGTTTGGTGGGTTTTTTGGGGGGGAGGGGGAATATAAATCAGTTCCCAGTTAAATTTCTCATGGTAAGATGCTGAACTAATATATGTGGGAATCTTTCATTCACATTGGGTGATATACATGTGATTTTTTGTTATTTTTATTTTTTGCAGTGGTGGCATTTCCATTAAGCCATCTGCCAATATGGATGCCATGAGAGCTGATATGGGAGGAGCAGCTACCATCTGTTCAGCCATCGTGACAGCTGCAGAATTAAAGCTGCCCCTTAACATAATTGGTAAGTCCAAGGGAAGTAACGCCCAAAAATGTGTGAAGGATGTTCGAGATAGAAATACTTGTCAAGAGGTCATATTACAAGCTTGTGCTACAAACCTGGTGACCTGCTTTTTGTTGAGTCAGAGCATGCATACATCAAGCTTAATATTGTCTGCTATGACTGGCTCACCTGCAATCCCTGGTAGAAGGATCTTTCTCAGACCTGCTGTCTGAATTGTCTTTGATCATTCTGGCCAGAAATTGAACCCAGGGTGATTTACATAGAAAATATGTATGCTGTCATCCAGCTGTGGCTCTTTTTCAAGTAGGACTGACACACAAGAATGGCTATCTCCTTTTCCTACTTGTTTGTTCTCAGGTTTCTCCTCCCCCAAATAGGAGCTAGTATGGTTCAGTTATGAGTCAAATACATTCTGTTGCTGATAAAGTCCTTAGTTGGGACTTTAAGATAGTTGAGGTTACAGCTTGGAAAAAATGTCTTGGGAACCGCACTTCTAGAATCCCCCTGCCAGCATGGCTTCAGGCCATGTTATTTTAAGAGCTACTGCGAGTTACGGTCTTTAAAAAATGTATGTGCCTCATGAGACATATGTACGAACAAGTATTCCAGCCAGTGTAATGTCTGTCAGTCCTTTCAGTTGCTATAGCCCATAGAGCCCTTTGCTGATTCCTCTTTTTCATCTTTGATACTGAGCCTTCTTTCTTTCCTGGCTTAGTCTTCCTTTTAATTCAAGGGAAAAAAATTGTGAGGGGTTTCAGCTTTGCCTTAAGGTGTGTGGTGACTGGTAACACTCTCTTTGCCCAAAGCATGAGGCAACAAGGAAGATGGAAAGAGCATCCTAAGGCACAGCTGTCTACTGCTGTATGGACTGGCAATTCCTGTACCCACTGGGCATATCTTCTCCCATCTTGCTTCATTAAGTAGTGAACAGATAAACTGGTTCTTTCTTTCGGATAACTGGGGGTACATCTATATCATATGCCCATTGACACTACTTTAAGTGCTGTTGCTCCATCCTATGGAATCCTGGGATTTGTACTTTTCCAAGCTCTTAGCTTTCTCTGCCAGGATTTTGTAAGATGGAGCCATGGCAGTTAAAGTGGTGTCAGGTTGCAGTATTTCTACAGTGTAGCTGCACCCTTCATTCCAAAGGAAGAATGCATCTCATAATTGAAATTGTACAGAAAATTTGAGAAAGCATTCAAATAAATCAATTTAATTTTAAAAAACCCTCAGTAATGTTATTTTAAAACATTAATAATAATATTAACATGTTATTAAACAGTAACATTAACTATTGTGTCTGGTTGTAATGATAACTGACTTCTTTCTCAGGTTTGACACCCCTTTGTGAAAACTTGCCGAGTGGGAAGGCAAACAAACCTGGAGATGTTGTGAGGGCCAAGAATGGGAAAACAATTCAGGTATATGTCAGATGCTTTTTTGGCACTGTTTTTAAAAAGCAAATTAAGCTTGTTGAATATTACCAAAACCCTGAGCTGTGAAAATGTTTAAGCTATGGAGACAACCCCTATAGAGGAAATGTAGCTTTAAAGGGTAGATTGATAGGCTTTAAATTTTATTTAAAGGTTATTCATCAAAACATTCACATGATGTCCTTTATCACAAGATTCCAGGCTTGGCCGTAAGAGTCATTTTGAAAGCTCAGGGCCCAAGTTTGCAAATGTTCTGTATACAGTAGAACTAGTTTATTGTGTAGTGTTTAAATCATGAACTCAAGCACTGTCTGCAGATCCGGGTGTCAAGAACCTCTGGGGTTCTTTCTAGGATCACATGCTGCCTGCTAAGGTGATAAGAGTTGCAAGGCTGCAGAATGGACTCGGCTACTTTAAATTAGATGAAGGCTTTGAATACTCTCTTGTGTGCTGTCACAGCCAGTTTTTTTATGCATGTGAAACTAGCATTCAAAGCAGATCCTTTCTTCCTTTTGTGCTAGATTATTATCACTTTTAATTTGCAGAGACAGTTTTAATACAAGGGAACATTTTCTCCCATATCTAGGCTGAAATGGGAGACAATTATTTTATTCCCCCATTCTCCTGCATAGAGACCTTACATTCTAGCCCTAAGCAAGCGACTTACATTGTGGGTCTACCTATAATACTTGCCCACTTTATTGAACCTGTTGTACAGATTACCCAGTGACCTTCCATAGCATAATACAGAAATGTTACATTTTAATAGCTACTAGTATAGGTATATCCCAGTTAACAAAACCTCGACAAAGAATCTCTTTTGTACAGAGCCTTTTTATGTCCTCCCACTCCCCCATTTTCTTTCTTCTGTTTGGCTGTAAGTTTTTATTAGCATTAGCTTTGGAAGGACAGTGACAGAGAGTTGGAGAAACAGACTTTTAGTATCAAATTGCAACACTGTGTTTGCAGTAAACAATGCAATAAAGTGTTTGCTAGGCAATAATGAGATTTTTCTGTAGCTGTGTGCACCTGTGTACAACAGGCAAGGTAAATAGCAGTTGTTTCCAGAATTTGTGATGGAGCTTGGTTTGGTGAAACCTGTTGAATTTCTCTTCCTTTTTGTGGTGCAGGAACCTATCCCTATTCATTCCATATTTTTTCTGCCTTTGGTACAAAATTTTCTGTTAAAGAAGTAATGTCTAAAAAAACCCTGCTTTTTAAAACTGAGGTATACTTGTAACTGAAATAACCTGTGACAATTTAAATAATGGCCATGGCTAATACATGGTAGTGTATTATAAATGGTCTGCCGTAGAAAGTATTGTGGAACTTCAGAGTAGTTCAAAATCAGGCAGCGTGATTTTTCAGCTTAGCCAGTACAGCCATAGTATGCAAATTGTTTTCCATTTGTCCAGCTGACCATTTTATTTACTGACCAAATTTAGAGTTTGAAACAGGTCACCTGAAGAATTGCTTTTTCCACTGATAACTTAATCATACTCTTAGGCTATGTTCAGAAGGCTGTTCCCATCTGCCCCACTAAATATGATGTGAAATATCATGCCTGTTTTCCCAGGCATTTTAACTTTTACTGTTTTTTTTTTTAGTTCTGTTTTAGCAAAGGTTTGCAGCTGCTGGGTTTTGGTTGGTTGGTTTTGGGGTTTGTTTGTTTTTTACATTTTATCTTTGTATTACTACTAGTACTATTGTTTTTATTTGCATACATAGATATATTTAAATCATAGAATCATAGAGTTGGAAGAAACCACAAGGGCCATCCAGTCCAACCCCCTGCCATGCAGGAACTCCCATTTGGTGGTTTTTCCAATATTGTTATCGGCACAAAATTCTAGTTGTTTGGCAGTATACCAACATTATTATTCAGTAAATGTATTTTGCTCTTAACACTCTCTTTCTTGATCCCTCATCATAAAAGGTTGACAACACAGATGCAGAAGGAAGATTGGTATTGGCTGATGCTCTTTGTTATGCCCACAGTTTTAACCCAAGAGCCATTGTAGATGCTGCAACATTAACAGGTATCAGACTTTTACTTGTTTGATATTTCTCTCCTCTGTGTTCCCAGAGTATGACATTTAAATTGAAACTTGGTGTTGATACTCAGAAGATCCTTAAGTGTGCACCTTGGGGTTGTGTTGGTTTTTAAATTGGGTTTATTCATTTTAATTAATTAAAATCTGCCTGTAGCTCATGGTACCGTCTTTAGTCACTAGGTCAGAAACATCTTTAACATTTACTAGAAACAAACTTATAGGCAGGACTGGGGCATGGGTTTGTTTAGTGGCTGGAGGTGCTCAGCTATGTGTTGTTTCTGTGGAGGACCCTCAAATTCAGAATGAGAGAAAGTCCTGCCGCTTAAAGCAGAGAGGACTAGAAAAAAATAAATAAAGTGCATGGTGTGAAGTGCAGGAGTGACCTTCCCAGAAACAACTCTGCAGCTTAGGATATTCGTTTCTTCAAGGAGTCTGCAGCCAAGTGCATGTGGTGCTTCTCTTTGTAGAACTCTTCAGTTTTTCACTCAAGGGCAAGATAAGGTGCAGCTGCTTGGTAGGAAGGCTCGGGGAGAAGAGTGAGAAAAGGGAAGGAAGGAGCAATTGTCCAGTGTGAATGGGAAAAAAAGACCAGCAAGAAAGAAAAAGAATGGAGGTAGAAGGAAAAGAAGGCAGACAGCAGGCAGAGGACTGAATTCTGTTATTAGTCCCAACAAGAGACCCATTGGATCAATGAGATTTAGTTCCATATTGACACATCATTGTTGTTGCATGCCTTAAGTCAGTTATTACTTACAGCAACCCTAAGGCGACCCTGTCATGGGGTTTTCTTGGCAAGAGTTGATCAGAGCTGGTTTGCTTTTCCCTTCCTCTAAGGCTGAGCAGCAATTCATACCCTGGTCTCCAGAATCTTAGTCCAATGCTCGAAACTACTACACGATGTTGGCTCATTGACACATATAATAACTTCACCCACTCCAATGCTCTTTCTCTTTCTGGACTGTATTCTACTGGTTATTCCCAGTTAGAGTAAACCCATTAAATTAGTTGTTGTATGGGTGTGTCATATCATACAACTAATTTAATGGGTTTACTCTAACTGGGAATAACCAGTAGAATACAGTCCAGAAAGAGAGAGCATTGAAGTAGGTGACTTAATATGCTTACACAATGTAGCACTTCTGCTCATAATAACACAGAATGCTCTATACTCCAGCCACAGTCTGTTCCTGATGGAACACAGATTAAATGTTGAATATTTCCAAGTCTGACACAGCAGGTTGTTGTATCCATTTACCCCCCCCCCCCTTTCGCCACATCTGCATGAGCACATATGTGAACAAAAAATATTGTGGCTACACTGGCATACTGATATCATGAAATATGATCTTTAACACCACATCATGCTGACATCACAAGTAGAGAAAACATTGCCACAGATGTTATAGGATATTTAGCCACTTTCATTTACATCCCACTAGAGATGCAGAATGGCTGTTTCTACACTCAGAATGTAGCAAAACGAGCAATTCAAACAATTAGCATACTCACGCCCAAAGCAGAAGCAATATAGTATACAGTATAATTAACAATTTGCTTCAGCCAGAAAAAAAAAAAAAGCCCAAGCCCACGTTACCTACCTTTCCTACCAGAAAGTGGAAGTGAAAAAAGAGGGCTCTAAAATAGCCTCCCAGAGAAGAGTGTTCCACAGTTGGGAGTGGCAGTTCACTAAACTACTACAATATGTGCACATTATTATTGAAGTGTCTGTATACAATCATAAAGCCCAAGGCAGGAAGATATGGGAAGAGGCAGTCCATCATGTATTCTGGACTAACGTTGTGCACAGTTTTGTTAGTAATAAACCGCACCAGAATTATTCGGGTGATTGGCAGATGGTACAAAGCAGGTAAAATATGCTTACATAGCTTTGCCCCGTGTGGATCTCAGCTGATGCTTCAGGCAAATCTTGAAATGCAGACCAAAGTTAAAACACATTACAGTTACTGCAGCCAAGTATGACCTCCCTTCCCTAGAAGTGGCATTTTTTGCAGGGGAATCTTCAGAGCTCATTGTGTAACAGTCACAGCCATGCCAGTATTTCCCTTATTCTTTGACCTCTTGTGTGGATCTGCCTTGGCACCTGACAGATTTTCTTTTCTGAGTGCATCTCCTATCAAATGCAGGAGTAGCTGTGTGTGTCAGTTTGGAAGTACCTCTGCAAAGAGTGTTTCTGTTAGATGCTACACCTGAGCTCAGAAGAAAGAGGACTAAGCTGGGCCAGCCCTCCCATTTTTTGCCTAGTCCTCACCAGTGCCTCCCCCTTCTGTGTGTGGGAAAGAATGTACTGCAGCTGTAGGAACAAAAATCTAATCTGAACCTACCTGTAAATGTGTATGATAAGATCTTCTGTTGGACTTTATAACAGAGAGTAGATGGCTTTGTATAGTTCCCTATATATTTCTGAACTGCAGTTGCTATTATCCTTAACCAGCATAGGCAATAAGACAAAAATACAAGTTACCAATAGTAAGGGATGCTGGAAATCACAGCTCAACATCTGGATTGCCAACATCTGCTTTATAGAAGTGTGAATAGAAATAGAGAAAAAGAGATCATCTTCGTTGGCTTCTAAATGATGTATTTATAACCTGAATTGTACAATGTTGTATAGGTGCCATGGATGTAGCGCTAGGATCTGCTGCCACTGGGGTTTTTACCAATTCACACCAGCTGTGGAACCATCTGTATGAGGTAAGGTACAGCATAAATGACAGATGTGCAAATGGCTACTGGCCCTTTTCAAAAAAAGCTTCATAGAAAGGATTAGGTAAATTTTTTATAGATTATCACTCAACAAAAATGGAATACCAAACCTAAAATTCTGTCTGCTATTACAGTGCGCCAGCACCATATGCGTACGCAGACTAAAATAACTATAGACAGGTTTTCTAAGTTAAAAATAAAGTTTGTGGCACTGATTTTTTACTATTCTGTGACATGGATCATTGCTTGACTATTTAGTGGCAATTCATGGACCATAAAAATGGCATTGTATGCATATGTAAAACAAAACAACAAACAGCTTCATTTATATACCGTTTCCTACCCTTAAGGAGTGTCTAAGCGGTTTACAACTGTAAGCTATTTGCCCCCCAACAATCTGGGTACTCATTTTAGCAACCTCGGAAGGATGCAAGCCTGAGTCAAGCTTCAGCCCTTATGCTGGTCTTGAACTCGCCACCTTATGGTTTTGAGTGAGTGAGTGGCTGCAGTACAGGCATTTAATCACTGCACCACCAGTTCCACATCAAGCAGAGATGAATTTATCTTTATGGGAGTCAAGTAAAGTAAAGGTGGTAAAGATCACTTTAGAGTGGCCATTATCTATCTACATTTTTCCTGTGAAGACTTATTATTTTTTTCAACTTTGCCTGGGCTGGGGTGATTTGGTCCACTAGAGTATCTGTGGGTAAGTGGCATATCCATAGCATATCCCATTTAAGAAGAGCACAGTATCTTACTGCATGGTTAGAAGGACACTTGTCCCTCCAAATTTGCTGCTTTGGTTATTCATAGATTTTATTAATATGTTCTCTTCATGAATGTGCAACTCTGTGGTCAACTTTAACCAAAAGTCACACTGAAAGAGATTCATAGAGAAAACACTCCACTAAGCATTTGTAGCTCCTCCAGTGCAATTCTGTGGTCGGTGTCTGGCAGATGTTGACCACAGAGTTGCACTGGAGGACCTAGAGATTCCTAGAGAGGTGTTCTCTCAGGTAAAAACAATATTTTTGTTATTTGCATTTTTTCAACATTCATGGGGGTCCTGTGCCTCTAACCCTGGTGAATGTGGAGGGGCAAGTGTATTAAGTTTTACTAACCTCCTCTTTACATATCATGTGTTTAAATCTGTAGGCTAGTATTCTTACAGGGGACCGTGTTTGGAGGATGCCTCTCTTTGAGCATTACACAAAACAAGTTACAGACTGTCAACTTGCAGATCTCAACAACATTGGAAAATACAGGTATGTTGTTAAATTGAACCTGCTGCCACTAGTGTTGCCGCTGCTGCTTAAAATACTGCCATGAGTATACCTAGATAACTTAGAAAACCAAGTGAAAAGACCAAATCCATAAGTGGAAGAACTCTCCTCAGACCTGCTGTTACTGGGTTTTGTTCATGTAGGAGTAGAAATGGGCAGCAGTGGTAGGTGGGTGATCTTTCAGTTTTAATCAGTTCAAGTAGTACTCTTGCGTGTCATAAGAGAAAATTCTGTTTTAATTAACTGATTTGTGATCAACCGGCATGAGAAATCCTATTTTAGGAGTGTTTGCAAACCAGTTTTTGTTTCTGTTTTTTTTTTTTTTGCTAACTATCCTTTAACATGATGGGCATTTTTTCCACTTACAACAAACCAGGGTTCTCCACAGAAATCCTAGCATTTCATTAACTCATTTCTTCAGTTGCAGCAGTTAGCATTGAATAAGCCATAGAGCTGTCTTGTGTTGTTTTGGAGCAGGCAGCTTCCTTTCTCTGGTTTGTTCATGACCAACAAACCAGAGAAAGAAACTAGGAAGAAACTTTTAACACTACAGCCATCACTATGCTTCCAAAAACTATTGCACCATGAATACGGGAGTGAATTTATGAAGCAGAGTACGGAGAAGGAAGAAATTGAAAGCGGACCAACATGTATATACCTTACTTTGCTTGTTGTGACAAGCTCAAATCAGGGTTTAAATTCTAAACTCTAGTTGTGGTTTGATGTGACATCTGTACTGAAATTGTATAGCTTGGTATATACTATTTTACTCCCAAATGAACAGATTTTTTAAAAATCCACTAATATTTAATTTTTCTTTCCCATAAGGTCTGGTGGTGCATGTACAGCTGCTGTCTTCCTGAAAGAATTTGTGACTGTTCCTCATTGGGCTCATTTAGATATTGCTGGTGTGATGACAAATAAAGATGAAGTTCCATACCTTCGTAAAGGCATGGCAGGACGACCAACACGTACTTTAGTAGAGTTTGCAATTCGACTTAGCCAGGACAAAAAAAGCATTTAGAAGTTCATCTGGCAGTTGTGTAACCTCTAGCCTTAATATAAGTTTGAGTTAATTCCAAAATTGCTAAAGCAATGAGCTGACAACCCAATGGGTATTGTAACAAAATTCCAAGAGGAAAAGGCACCACAACATAGAATTTTCTGCATATTTAAAAATAATACATCAATGAACTACAAAGTCATTTTGTGAAAGGTTTTTACTGATCAGGGATCTCTTTATTTTCTGTTTGTATTTAACTGATGAGGAGATGTCTCAGAATTCTTTTTCTACATTGAATGCTGAATTAACATGTAAAGCTACATTTAAATGTAAAACGAGATTGACAAATAATATTGTAAGTAAACAATCAGGCTTTGGTAACTGATTAAACAGAAGATGAATGTCTCAGTCAATAAATATAAATTTGAAATCTTGGAAATGTTTCTTTATGAGCACAACAGCTGAAGGTGTGTTTACAAATATTTTGGCAAAATACTGAAGCAGAACTATCTTGGCACATTTCTCAAACATAAATCATTAACTCATATCCTAAGACACTGACTGAAGAACTTAAGGCTGAAATGAAACTCAACTGCAGCAAGCCCCATATTTGCATTCGATAGTAGAATTTTTAAAAAAAATTAACCAAAGATGCCCTTTTATTTTGGTCCTTATCTAGAAATGACTTACATGGATCTGTCGCACTGAAGGAAGCTGCTGGTAGAAATGTGGTGTTCTCTTGAACACTGTAAAGCAATGTGCTTGGTGGCTCAAATAGTTCAAAGTTAAGTGAATATATAACTGGCTGTGGTTTTGCCTTTGAACCTACCAGTGACTTGGTCCAGGTACATTTTTGTCATGCCATGCCTCATAAAACACGGACAGGCCTGCTTTCTCTGGCAGAAGGTCTCATGTGAGTGCATAAATGAAACCTGAAATAGCTGTAACACTAGTGAGAAAGACAAATGCAAAATTTATGCTGGAAACCTGGATTGTAAGTATCATCATGTCAATATAAATCTCTAATGAAGGCTACATAGAATACTGTAGTTCTGGTTATCTAGTTTCAAAAAAAGTATCTTAAGAGTAGTATTGCATCATTTTAGTCAACGAATAAGTTAAATAATTGACTAGAAACTAGTCGACTACAAAGATAGCCAAAAGTTTGCTTATAAATTTAAAATAGGCAAGAGCCACCTATTGTTTATAATATAGTGTGTTTATTATAATACTCCTTTTCAGTGCAATAGGTTTTATAACCCACTATAGTCTTCATACCCAGGTTCTGATCTTTGCTTGCTCCCATTTTGGACATGATTTAAGACCCTGGTAGGACCATTCAGTTTTATGTTAATGCTAACTGTTGTGGTCTCTTCACATTCGCAGGGAAAAGGAAATGATGGAAAACTGCCAGTTTACCTGAAATTAAATTAAATGTAATTATGGCACACAGCCAGCACGCCATACCTGAAATTGCATAAAACGTTGTGTGACTCTAGCTGAAATTAATACTTAGTTTGCTTATATGCAGAATAAGGAACCGAAATTTCTTCAAAGCAACGAAACACTGGGACGGTCTACGATAGTGTTGAAGAAACGGGGAGGGACGGAGGAGATGGAGTAGTTATGATCTGTAATGAGAGTAATCTGAGAGTAGGAATAAACTTGTCGCATCTGAAACTCAGTATGTTATATAGTAATACATTCAGCCAGGCAGGAGAGGCTACTTGCCACCATCCTATCATATGACTCCTACCAGTGACAAGGACTTTTAACAGGGGGTTATTGAACAGATATGTGAATACTTTGCAAAACTGCTACATAAAGAAGGCATGTGAGCATACAGATTGACTGAGCTGACAACCTGGCTGAATGAGACCACATGTGAAAGGGATCTAGGAGTCCAAGTAGACCATAAGCTGAACATGAGTCAACAGTGCGATGCAGCAGCTAAAAAGGCCAATGCAATTTTAGGCTGCATCAATAGAAGTTTAGTGTCTAGATCAAGGGAAGCAATAGTGCCACTCTATTCTGCTTTGATCAGGCCCCACCTGGAATACTGTGTCCAGTTCTGGGCACCACAATTCAAAAAGGATGTGGAGAAACTGGAGCATGTCCAAAGGAGGGCAACTAAGATGGTGAAGGGACTGGAAACCATGCCCTATGAGGAACGCCTTAGGGAGATGGAGATGTTTAGCCTGGAGAAGAGAAGGTTAAGAGGTGATATGATCGCCCTGTTTAAATATTTGAAGGGATGTCATATTGAGGAGGGAGCAAGCTTGTTTTCTGCTGCTGCAGAGACTAGGACGCGGAACAATGGATACAAATTGCAGGAAAAGAGATTCCACCTCAACATTAGGAGGAACTTCCTAACAGTAAGGGCTGTTTGACAGTGGAACACACTCCCTCGGAGTGTAGTGGAGTCTCCTTCCTTAGGGGTCTTTAAGCAGAGGCTGGATGGCCATCTGTCGGGATGCTTTGATTGGGAGTTCCTGCATGGCAGGGGGGTTGGACTGGATGGCCCTTGTGGTCTCTTCTATGATTCTATGACTTGATGGGAGGTGCATTCCAATGGCATCTGGAGGGCAGCACTTTTTAATCTCTAAAAGAAATGCTGGCTAAGAACTGTATTGGGGCTACAAGTATTAATCTGTTGTCAAAGCTGCTGCTGCTGCTAGACACAACAGTAATGCCAGAAAAGCAAAAGGGTTTGCTCTCTTATGGCTCTTGCCAATCACAACAGCAACAGAGACCCTGAGGGAAGGACTACATTTCCCACAGTCCTCAGCGCGAGCTTCCGGTTTCTTCCAATCGCGTCACTTCCGGTCAGGGCGAGGTGCGCACGCGCAGTTATTGCCACCGCCAATGCCACTATGGCGTCGGGCTTGAGCGGGATGTTCGGGAGCCAGGGCCCGGTCCCTCCTCCTCCTCCGCCTCCCGGA
Source organism: Urosaurus nigricauda (assembly GCA_034509955.1). Lineage (NCBI taxonomy): Eukaryota > Metazoa > Chordata > Lepidosauria > Squamata > Phrynosomatidae > Urosaurus > Urosaurus nigricauda. The sequence continues at coordinate 96,013,774 of JAOEGL010000005.1, read as the reverse complement.
CCCTCAGTGGCCTCAGTTGGACCAGGCCCAGCCGGGCTCCTCCCTCCGAACGCCGCGGGGACGAGGAACAGCAGCAGCAGCACTCTCGTCGACGAGCTGGAGGCCTCCTTCGAGGTGAGAGAGGGAGGAAGGGGCGCACTTCCGGTCCACTGGGTGCGAACTTCCGGTCTTGAGGCGACCTAGACTCAGGTCCTCTTCCTTTTGGACTTCATCTCCCATAATTCCTGGCTGTTGGCCAAGTTGGCTGGGGCTTCTGGGAGATGAAGTCCAAAACAATAGGAGGAGCATAGGTTGGGAAATACTGAAAGGCCTCACAGATACAGCCTCACCCACCAATGTCACATGCAGTCATACCTCCACATTGGTTATTAATGGATTAATATGTACTCTCTAGGAATCTCTAGGTCCTCCAGGGCAACTCTATGGTCAGCTTTAACTCAAAGTTGCACTGAAAGACCTAGAAATTATTCCTAGAGAGGACACTCCACTCTAGGCCTTTGTTGCTCCTCCAGTGCAACTCTGTGTCTGTTGGGAATTGACCATAGAGTTGCACTGGAGGACCTAGATATTCCTAGAGAGGCGTCCTCTCAGGTTAAAAACATGGTGTTTTTGTTACTTGTGGTTTTTCCATAGCCACGGGCGTCCTGAGCCCCTAACCTTGGAGAATATGGAGGGACAAGGTCTTAGTGGATTATGCTAGTCCCTTTTTAGTTCCTTTCACTCTTCATTGGGCACTGAATGCCTAAACCCTACATACATACCTGGACTTACCTTTGAGTATTGTCACTAATGGTCATTATCTTTTTGCCTTCAAGATAGAATTGTAGTTTGGATAGAAAACTTGTATATATATCTTGCCCTCCTTTGCCTCCACAGGATGCATTTTCCCCTTCCTCTTGGGTTCATATATTATAGGCAGGACTACAGTTAATACGCTTGTCCCACTCTTGAAACTAAGGGTGATGCTTCATGCATCTGCCAAAGTCAAATCTCAACTTAGTTTAATGTTTTGTAAAACATCACCCATTTTATTTTTATCAAGCAATAATTGATTGGCAGGATGGTGCCCAATTTATATTGTTGATAGCTGTTACGGAAAAATCTTTCCTCGGGGTCATCCTAAACATGAAATTAGTAACATAAAGATTTTGATTTCTAGAATACAATATAGTGTAAGATTTTGATTACTAGAATACAATGTAGTGTAAGATTTTGATTTCTAGAATGCAGAACCATGTAATTACTGTAGGTCACTTCTAATGTCTTTCTCTTTCATTTTAATAGATGAATAAATTAAAATGATGTGTGTTTATAAATAAAAGTTGATGCAAAAAAATTATTTATGATGTTTGCATGTTGAATGCTCTTCTGTTTATAGTAATACTTAGTATATATTTCTTTAATTATCTAGGCTTGCTTTGCTTCCCTCGTGAGTCAAGATTATGTGAATGGTACAGACCAAGAAGAAATTAGAACTGGTAAGCCTATGCCTACCTTTTCTTTCTAACCTAGCATTTTTATCTGCTTTTGGTTTCTCCTCTTCTCTTGTATTGCTTTTTGTTTTGATGAAGTAGTTGTGGTAAAGCTGCTTTGGCGTTTTTGGATTGATAAAGCAGGACATTAAGTGCTTAGATTATTGGTTATGTGAAAGCAATAGAACTGTAAAATTCTAGCTTGATCACTTCAGTGCTACTTGAAGTGAAGTTGGGTTTTATTTCTGTATCTCCACCTAAAATTGGAGGCATACTACGCTAAGGAGTATATGTGTATATTCATGAAGAAGTTGGAAAACAGAGGAAAGCATAATCTCCATCACTATAATCAGGCCACGTGGCATCCCATTTTCTCCTTCAGATAGTTAGGGATGGGCTTTGGTTTCTGGGCAGTAAAGATGCTGCTGGAATTTTGCTGTGACTTTCAGTTGCACTTTGATCATCAGAAAATCCTGATACAGTGGCACAGAACAGTGGATACATCCAACACGATGGCCTAACTCTTCAGGAGAATATTTGCAGCACATTTCAGTTTCTTTTATTGCACAATTTGAGAATTAGTGTTCTAGACTGTGCCTTTATTGTCCAGCAACAAAATTTCTCCACAAGTATATTTTTCTTTTCACATGGTGAAATGTTACCGCCATTATTCTGTTTAAAAAAAATGGAACAGCTTGTCTGTCTTGATGGGCCCTTTCACATTATCTAGTTATAGCACATGATTCTACTTGTGGCTTCATCCTGTGGGGACCTGTAATTTTGGAAGATAATAGAGCTCTCTGGCTAAGAATTCTAAATACCCTGCCCTAAACTGCAAATCCCAGGGTTTCAGAGGATGGATACATGGCCACTGATTCTATTAAAGTAGAATCATAGTGATATAGTTGTGTCTTGTGAAAGAACCTTTTATCAGACATTTTTTTGTTTTAATTATTCCTTTCACAAAGGATGAATATAGAACTTGTCTGTTCTTCTCTTAAGTATGGAACTATACAACGTGCAATCAGGATTTCTATGTACTCTTACAATTAGGTCATTTTCTACTTTTAAAAGAAGATATCTTTTAAAGGTAGATTATTTTTTAAAGGCATGTTTTTAAAATGAACTGTAATCTCACCTATGCATGTTTTAAAACATGCAGATACCATGAGTCAAAATATTTTAACCAGCAGCTTTGCCTGAATTCTAAGCTGGCTTTTAACTGAACTGCAGTTTTCATTTGAAACAGATTTCAAGTTTTGTTATTCTTAATGTTTTAGGTGTTGACCAGTGTATCCAGAAGTTTTTAGATGTTGCACGGCAAACGGAATGTTTTTTCCTACAAAAAAGGTTACAGCTCTCTGTCCAGAAACCAGAGCAAGTAATTAAAGAGGTAAGCACTCTGGTTTTCCTTAGTCTTAATTATGATACCCAAACCTATAATAAAATTTTGACAAAGTTGGTGAATTTTATTGAGTAGGGTGATTTCTATGATATATCTCTGCTTAAAATTATAACTCTAGTACTGTTGATTAGTACTTACTTTACAATTTAGTACTACTACTAAACCATGAGTTTTAAATGAATAGAATGTTCAAGAAAGAAATACACAACTACGGAAATCCTGCATGTTTTTCAGGAGCTGCTCAGTGATGTTCTTTTTCTGCTTGTCAGGAACTGAACAATGAGAGTTTTTCTTTCTGTTAAAGTTATAACTGTGAATTTAGGTTTAACATATGTTGGAAACTTTAGGGTCCGAATGGACAGGCCAAAATAAAGCTGCTTCAGGTCACTTTGGAGTAGGCTCTTTAAATGACACACACATCTTAAGAGGCCAGAAGGTGCGCCAAAGCTGTGCTCCAGCCCTTAGGACTGGAACGTGGCTTTGGTGTGGTTTCCAGCCTCTTCAGATGCATGCATCTTTTAAACAGCACACTTCCAAAGTGACCCGAAACAGCTTTAATTTGGCCTGCCTGTTCAGGCCCTTTAGTTAGTATTGTGTTGAAAATTAGTTATTGGGCTTCTCTGCAGAAAGCATAATTTTCATAATCCTATTTGAACGAATAAGAGTAAAACAATTTTACAATGTAATTTTGTGAATTCAATGTGACTTACTCCCAGGGAAGCAGAAGTTCACCTAAAATCTTTTAACACCAAAAGGAAACTAGAGAATTCATTTTTTAATCTACTTTTAGCAGGTAATATGCTAACGTTACAGAGCTTTAAAGTTGTAGACTGGAGTACAGTACTTTAAAGTTGTAGGTATGTCTTATCCATGCAATTCATATTAATTTTTGGGTGAATTCTAAGAATCCTTCTTGACCTGGTGCCCTTTGGCAGTTTGGACTGTGGCCCCATCATCTCTAGCCAGCCTAACAGTGATGATGGGAATTGTATTCCAAGGCATCTGGAGAAATCGAGATTGTAGAAAGCTCCACTAATGTTCATTTTGTGCAACAATAGAATAGATGCTTAGAAAATCAGCAAAGAACCAGGAAATCCTTAGTTCTGCTTTTGCTTTTGTGAGACTCTTTATATTAGCTTGGCTTCCAGGGTGTTGTAAAGTGGTCCACAAACCTTTCCCAACTATTGCCCCCTTTTATCTTGAGCGACAACCCTATCCCCCATATTTCTTGATATTAGGTCTATTGTTCAACTGCAAATTCAAAACAACTAATCTCAGTCACTGCTCCTTTTGTACCTGGATACAGCAACTGAGTAGCTGGCCGACCAGCAACCAAGAAGCTTCTCACTCGTGCCACCCCTCCAGCAAAGGCCAGTGTGGACAAGAGGCCTCTTGGTACTGCTCAGCTAGCTACTTGGTTGCTGTTTCCAAGGTGATCAGGTGCAAAGGGAGAAGATTCTCCCTGGCAAGGAAGGACTCTCAGTTCTTCTTTGTTGGAGCAGAGAGGGGTACAGCCGGTGCGTGTAGGGTGTTTACAGAGGCCACGTGTCCTGGATTGGAGATTGGCATGTATAGGGAAAGGGAGAGATTTTAATTACAGGAGCTTCTCCAAGGTGAAGGACTCTTTCCAAGATTCGAACCCAGATACACCTTCCTGTACTTCATCAGAGACGCGTCTTCCCCACATAGCTTTAGGTGCCCCCCAATAAAACATTGTTTCTTCTATAACCTCTTCTCTCAGGCTTGCCGATGAAAGAAAACAGGAGAAGCTCCAGCTTGCCAGCCAAGTCCCAGCAAGGCTCACAAACCTTGAGCAGGGTCCCAAATTTGAAAGGTCCTTTTTGTCACCGCTTCTCCCCCACTGCCAAGTGCTCTAACTCCTTGCTCCAGTCAATCATTCTGTCCCAAAATGCCATTCTGAGCCATAGAAGCAATGTCCTGTGCCCAAGCTTTTGTGTTTCCCAGCTGCTTCCACCACCAGTGAAAGATTCAGCAAGGGGAGTGAACTCGCATAGGCAGGCAAAGAGCAGGATACACCACTACATGAAATGACTGGTGAGCCTGTGTTGTGGTGTTAAGGGATCCTGAGATGTTTCATGCCACCCTCATCCGCACCATAGTCCTAAAGGCGGCTGGTTCCCTTGTCTTTCTTGCACACCAACACTTTCTATGAAGGCCCCCCTGCTGTCCACTTTCACCTCATTGCCTCCCTGGATCTTTCCACTGCCCCAGAAGGGAGGGAATACCACCCACTTTGGGAATCACTGTTGTATAAAGTTCCTTGAACACATTTTCAAGGTACTACCTAAATCCCATATAATTCTTTGGCACTTTTATGTGAAGGCATTATGCCAGGAGGGGACATTGAAGTCAGAGTGAGTGTGCTTTGGAAGACAGAAGCTGGAAATACTAAGCTCCTGCTTGCTTGTTCTGCTTTTTTGCCATCCCTCTCAGTAAAGTTTCCCTCTTTCAACTTTTGGCTAAAACCTCTGAAAGAGTCATTGTAAGCATGTTTATACTGTACAGACAGATCACAGGGTATCAAAATCATAAGTAATACAATGTCTAGGGAGGAGAACAGATGTCATTGCAAGGCAAATATTTATTTATAATATATCAAAATATATGTTCATAAGAAATGGATGTTCACCTATGTTCCCCTCCAGAATGCATCTTAACAGGCTGTGGGTGCAAAAAGGATAGCTTGCTATAAATGCTGTTTCTGCTTCTTAGGTGCATTGATGCATAAACACAAAAGTTTTTATAGTGGAAATTCCAGGTTCTTTGTTATTTACTGTATGCCTGCCTTTCCTGTAGGATGTGTCAGAGCTGAGAAACGAACTACAGAGGAAAGAGGCCCTAATTCAGAAGCACCTGGGTAAACTGCGACATTGGCAACAGGTTCTGGAAGATATCAACATGCAGCATAAAAAACCTGCTGAAATACCTCAAGGACCTCTAGCATATTTAGAGCAGGCTTCAGCTAACATTCCCGCACCCCTTAAGCAAACGTGATGAAAAGCATCACTCAGATGCTAGAATAACCTTTGTTACACCCAGCAGTGTGGATTTTTAAAACATTATGTAATGTACATGTTCCAGCTTTATATGGATTTTTCAAAACTGATGTGAAATAGTGTAAAACAAGAATGCATTATGCCCTTATGGGGATCATATGGGGATCATAGTGATCTTGCTTTTTTACATTAGCCATGTATGCCAACAGAAACGAATTATAATACAGACTGAAAACAAGCATTTCTCCTGTCTAATGTCAAAATACATCCTGTTGAAAAAGCAATAACTATCTATCACTGTTACATGGGCTTCTCTAGTACTGTGTAAACAGTATTTGTAGCTGGTTCCATGTGTCCAAGAGACTGTGACTGAATTATGGAACAAAATATTGGCTGCGATTTAGATTTGCACTTTAGAGCCCATGTGCTTGAGTCAGATGCTTGGCCAGAACATTAGCCCTCTACACTTCTTGATAAATACTTTTAAAATTGAAAGAGGAAAGGGTCTAGCACAAAGAAAATAGAAGTCGGAAATGTTTCTAAAGTAGCTCTTTGGACTGCTGCCAATATTTTGTTCCACAATGGGCCCTAACAATTTTCTTACAGCACTATTTTCATGCTCTAAGACAGTAAACAAAGATCTCTATAGAATATTCTTTTTATTCTTATTTTCCTTCTGCCCAAGGGAAGATCAGAGTAGACATTACTTGTTTTAAAACCTCACCTCTCTTTTTGATCACAGTGCCTGACATCTCTGCTTTTTTTTCTTTTGTGTTTCAAGATGTGTCCTTTTCTCTTGCCCCTGGTAATATGTTGCCCTTAAGTATCACTTTAAAAAAGCTTCAACATTGCTGTTGAAAATTCTTGTTTATTGGAAGAAAATAAATATATAGCCAACCTGACTTGTTGATAGAACTGTTTGCAAAGTGAAAACTACTTTTTGAATATTTTATATCAACAATTAGATAATAAATCATGCATGAATAAATTGATGCCCACATAGCTTTATTTTAAAAGCATTACCAAGTAAGGTATTAGTGAAGCCAAGTTTTGTTTTATTTTTAACATGTGGTAGCAAACACATACAGTAGATTATTCATTCAGACAATGATTTGACTTTCTTGCAGATACACTGTCTTCTTACGGGACTTTTTCAAAGACAGTTGTTTGTAAAGGATTTCCCTATCTTAAATACTATTCACGCTTTAAATCTGATGGACTTTTTCTTAAATTGTTTCTTTGAAACAACTGAACACTTCAGTTCTATGTATTTAAATGCTGCAGTCCAATATGGAATTGAGCCTGATACAGCGGAGTTAAGTGTTAGCCAGCTATATGGATCTTTCAATAAACACTGTTTCTTAAATCACAAAAAAAGGTATTCCTTAATCTTACCACAATACAGAGATGCGCCACAGGTATCCAAAGACCCAAGAGGGAGGCCTGTGACTCCAAGGAAGGTAGACAGGTCTATGGAGTATTTTTGGTATGAGGTTGCAATGACACATATCAATACATAAACATTATTTGTGTGATACTAAGTATTATTTTAAATGGTTTTAGGCCTGACAGACATTGTGGTTGCAATGTTTGTAAGAACGTACCCGATTGTCAGGAACCTATTTCAAATATTAGGGTTGCCAGGTTGAAAACTGGAGAATATCAGAAGGTGTTGCTTGTCATGTAACCAGGAAACTGGCAATAACTGCCAAAATTCCCTCTTCTACACAAGATACAGGTAACCCTAGGACCTAATGTAATGATGTGCCTGTATTCTAAAAGTGATGAGGCTTCTCTATTGCTAAGGTTTATTCAGCTTTTTCCCTTCATTGTGGCACAGTGGATACATTGCACCTGTGTAATTTCATGTCTTCAACATTTTTAAAGAGACAAAATTACTTTTCTGTGGTCGGTGAGAAGAAGAAATCCACACAACTGCCTTGGGTCCCTTTCTGGCAGAAAGGTGACATAAGAATGAAATACATAAATAAAATAAATTAAAACTTGAATTTCTCAAGCGTGAGAACCCTGTTAACTCTACTGAATATAGAGTTTGAAAACAGGGGACTTGACACTGATATGTAAAGTCCTTGCAAGGATATAAATATTCATGCACCTGATATAAATACAAATAAATACAAATGTAACTTCCAGTGTAGATTTAAATCTATTGGGGGGAAAAACTCACTCATATGACAACTGGTTTCTAAACCAGATTATTACAAACATTCTGCTTCCGTATACTGTACAATATAAATTTTAGGTACCACCATTTACATATAAAAAAGGATGTTGTATTGTAACAGTAACAAATATATTTTTAAAGTGACCCTAAAAGAAGAATTTATGGGAAAAGCATATAGCTGTCCAAATGGCATCTTGACAAGAAGATATTTCCTAAGTAAATATTAGCCAGTGTGATGTAGTGGTTTGAGTGCTAGACTACAACTTGAGATCCGGATTCAAATCCTGGCTCGGCCATGTAAATCCACTGGGTGACCCTGGGCAAATCACATGCTCTCATTCTCAGGGGAAGGCAATGGCAAACCTCAGAACAAATCTTGTCAAGAAAATCCCATGATAGGTTTGCCATAGTTTCACTGTAAGTTGTAAATGACTTGAAGGCACACAACAACAATAGTCACCGAACCATTTAGTACAGCCAACAATAAGAGCCAAGTTGTGACTGCATATCCGACACACAACTGTGCCCTTTACAATTAGGAGTTTCCTTGGGGGCTCTTTTCTAGGTGTCAGATGTGGCAGATGCTAAGACAGGATCTTTGGGGAAGCTTGGCATTTAAATTCTCTCCTATTTCTAGGGATGTTTTGCATAATGCTGAAATTTCTTTTCAGCACTTGGTGAACCCCTTAATATTTTCCTCAGCCTTTCAGACTGCTTTATGTCCTATGTTGGTTTCTCTGTATGCTATACTGTTTAAACATGTTTTGCTGGTTTCAGTTTTATTATTTACATGATTTTGATTCAAAGGTAAGATGACTGCGAAATCTAACTGGGATTGAAATTAATAAAATTCAGCACGCTCTGCCCCTGGCTGTTAAAAGGATTGCAACTTCTATGTGCCTGCCCAGGTGTTGGGATATTCAGGGAAAATCTGGGGCTATACAAATGGATGGCATGCAGCCGCCCCTTTTTGCCTTGGATCAGTGTCACAGCAACTGCACACAGTGACACCAATCTGCTCCCTGGAGGGAGCAAAAAGAAGCTGCCCCAAGCAGCTCCCTGGAAGGGGCGTCATAGGCACGTCAGCACACCACGGTGACACCCCTTCTGTGCTGCACTGTTTGGGTGCTGTACCACAGTGGCATCATCATGGCACGCACTGTGTAAACAGGCGTGTGCCAAAATGGTGCTCTGGCAGCAGGGTCATGGCGTCGAGTGTGCAGACGCTACGCCATGACTCCAACCACAGGCCAGTGTTTTTTACCGGTCTGTACAGGGCCTCTGTTTGTCAGTCCCACCTCCTTCCCAGGCATGTCTGGTGGAAACAAGGGAGTAGGCCTTCTCAGTGTCTGCTTCTAAACTTTAGAGCTTCCTCCCAGGCTAAGATGGTGCTCTCTTTCCACCAGTAAGTAAGAACACTCCTGTTCTGACAGGCTTATAGGAATTGAGCTCATTGGGCTTTTAGTGATGTGCTGTTTTGTTGTTTTTATATTTTGTCTTTTTGTTGAATTTTTAAAAAGGACTTTATAGATTTTTTTCTTTAGAAATTTACTTTTATTTTATTGATCATATGTTGTAAATATTTTGCAAGACATCCTGGGTCCCAATGTTGGGAAACAAATAGCATAAATCAATTAAAAATAAATAAAAACAAAGGACCATTAAGTTAAGAGATTTTTTTTAAAATAGCCTATTTTAAAATTGGTAATTCATTTTAGCATTTACATTTCTATACTGTTTCATACTGAACTAAGCAGTCTCTAAGCGGTTTACAATCTGTAAGCCAATTGCCCCCAACAAGATAACTGATTTGATATCTGCTGTTTTAACTTGTTTTCTTATGATGTTTCTAACTTGTTGTTTTAACCTCTAGATTGTACGCCATATCCTTGACTTTATTTGGTTTTTCTACAGTGCCATGTACATTTATGGCACTTTATAAATAAAGCTAATAATAATAAAAAGAAGGATATTCATTTTACCAACCTATGAAAGGCTGAGTTGAACTTGGAGTCCCTCAGGATCAAACTCACAAAGTTGTGGCTGCAGTAGCGGCATTTAACCACTGCGCCTCCAGGACCCCTTTTTATTTGCTGAATATCAAGAATATTTGTTAGCAGCATATCTGATGTTTTAACACATCATCCTTGCCAATGTGGCTGAATGCTCTCCTTCATTTATTTGAACTTGGATAGTAAACTCCTTGTGGCTTGCTTAAGATGGTTTGTAAAATGTTGTGTAAAGCACAAAATATAAATGTTTAATTGCACCACCAGAGCTAGATAGTATAGAAATTGTTTCTCTCAGAAAGAGAAATACTTAGTAAACCATTCCTGATGCCCAGGGTCTGGTTTCTCAGCATCTTTGAGGTTTGATGTTTCGGTGTTTTGCAGCCTGAAAAAAAAACAAAAACAAAAATATGAAGAGAGGCAGCAATAACTGGCATCCAGATAATGTCCTAAATCTCTTATAGAAAAGGCATGTTGTGCAAGATGTGAAAATAACTTGAGAGAGAGAGATGTCTGCGAGTCTAGAAACATGGTTACTGCAAAAGCCCTCATTAGCCGAATCAGTCAGCGGAGAACTGGCAGAACTAAGTGGGGCCTAAATAATAAGTGGTCATTTTATTTTTCTCTAAATACAAGGAATAGTATCAGTTACGAATCGCTGGCCTCAATTTAGATCCTGTGTCAAACCATTGCTTGCTATAGCCATGGTATACAAGATCTGTGAATCATCAGTAGAACAACAGACAAAAACACGTCAGAAAGCTGCTTATCTGCTTTCATTTCCTCATCTACTCAGCTGTTAGGTCCTTTGGTTCCTGCCTATTGGAAAAACCAATACAATTGCTTGGGGGCTGTGTAACTGAGATGAATTTCTGCCTTTCTCATAAGGCTGTGGGTCATTTGACGGATTTTGGCTTTATTGGGATTGCTAGGTCTCATCTCACAAAGCTACATAAGACATCTTTTTAACATAACAAGTGAAAAGAAACTGAAAATACTTAATGGTAAATAAGATGAAAGTAGCACAATAACAGCAGCAATAATTGTATTGGAGGTGTGCAAATTTTTAGAGTCCCTGAGGACCATATCTGATGTTATTTGGGTAGCTGCGGATGCAGATAAGTCCACGTGTAAACACTGCACATGCAAGCACACATTTGAATTTCCCTGCCGATCCTTCTGAAGATTACAGAAACTGGGGGAAGTTTTTGGTATCACTGGGGTAGGATGAATTCCCAATAATTCCCAGTAATTTTGCTTCCCCCCCCCCCCACCACCACCACAATGTTTAGTAGGATACCTCTAGAGCAGGTGTAGATTTAAAGCCGGTCCCACTGGCAATCTGCTGGGAAGACAGACGTGACTAAAATAACGTATACTTCTATATTTAATTCGTACATTTTGAGTAAGGAACTCTTTTCTCAAAGTTATAATGCATAATTATATCCAGTTTGAAAGCTGTGTGTTTCCCCCCTTTTTGGTATGCTTTACCTTTTCAGGAGTGCTTATATAAATAAATAAGAAATAAACCAAGTTGGGAGAGGCCCTGGAGCAGCGTTTTGGTGCCCTGGGGGGTTGCAACAATGGAGAGGGAGTTGCAGTTTTGTTGGTATTACATACAGGAGGGCAACATCACTATGTGAGATGGTTTATGGAGCAGTAGATATTAACTGTGATCTCTGCCCAAGAAGACATAAGAGTGCTCTGATTTTTAAAAATATAAACATTATAACTGAGAAGCTCACCAGGCTGATGCACAACCTATTCAGACCTGAACAGGGAACCTAGCACTTTGATGAAAACTCTACTTTCAGATTCTTAAGACTACAAGGTCTTTGATAAAAGAATCTGTGAAAAATATGTACCGTAAGCGATCCAGGTCTTATAATCAATCAAAAGAATTTTCCTTACTAAATACAAAACAAGGAGCTGAAAGATGTGCCCTTTCAAATACATTAACCAGCCATATTGAAAGAACTGCTAACTGGATTCTTCCTAAATTCTGGAGCTATAGGCTTAAATTCAACTAGTTCCAACGAGAATAGATCCACTGAAGTAATGGGATGTAGTTAACTCTAACTGCTTCAATGGCTTTTCCCGAGTAAGGACTAGCAGCTGGATTTAGATCACAGATAAACAATGTTGAACAAAGACCAGGCTCATACCAGATGGCACTGGTAACAGGAAGGGAAACTGGTGAGAACTAGTCAGGCCATAATGCCCACACAGATCTGGAAAGAGCAAATGCAGGCAAATGACTTCCTTTCTCTTTACTAGAAATAACACTGTTGCCGGTTGCCTTCACATTGCAATTGCCAGTTGCCTTCACACTGCAGAAGGGAAGGGAAGCACACCCTGGCCCCATCGATTAAAGGCAGAGGATGTGGAGAGACCATGGTTGTGGCTGTGTATTTTGTTTGTTGGCTTTTTGGTCCTATCATTACCTCTTGTAAAATGCCCTGAGTATCACTGGATTGACAGCTGAGGTACAACGCTTCAAAATAAATATATCGTGACCCTATGGTGTGTCAGTGGAGACATTCTATCAAATCATAGTTAAACTTCTTTAACTATAGTTGGGTTGCCATATAAACTGAGCTTTAGTAGGTTGAAAAACTCCAGAAAGCAAATCCCTGAAAACGAGGCGTCTGAATATTCATCTTCTCTTCAGAATGACATATAAAAGTGTGATCAGAGGTTTTAAAGAAACACCGGTTTCGTATAATCTGATTTCTGTCAGAAATTTCTTAATTCCCTGAATTATAGAGCACTGCATTCTTTTCAGTATTATCTGAATGTTCTGGTGTCTTCAGATTTCTGTAGAGGTAGCCCTGTTAGTCTGTTGAAGCAAAACAATGAATCTTCTAGATAGCACATGAAATGCCAACAGGTTTTACTTGGCATTACTTTTGGTGGACTGAGGACAACTTCATCAGATGCCTGGAATGTAGCTTCCATTGCCAGGTATTAATATACATCATAGTGGTGGGGGAGGAATACAAATGCAAAAGGAAACGGGCATATTGATGTCCATAGTTGTTAAAAAATATCTGTACATGGAAGAATAAATGGTTCTTCTGGAAGTTGATGAGGCATATAGTGTAGAAATATTTCTCAATTCAAGAAGTTACTAGAGATTCAGGTAGCCTTATCCCTTTTCTTTACCACCTTTTCTCCTCACAAAGTTCTTGTGATTTTAATATCTGCGGAGTCAGCTATTCAGTAAGTACAGCTTTTCCCTGAATGGCGATCACACCAATTTGAGAACTAGCTTAATGCATCAAAATCAAGATTTGAAAATTTGCAGTTGAAATTAGCCTTTCAAAGAACTTGCAAAAGCTTGTTTCGGAACAGGTAAAGTTGTCAGATACAGATATGTTCAAAACACATAGAATATATCAGCAAGCATATAATATTTTTTTTTAAAAAAAAAAGAAGATAATGTTTCATGGCAGGAAAAAGTTTCCCGATGCACACAGAGACTATTCAGACAAATGGACAAGAATAACCATTGCTACAATTATCCTTTTCTGGTTTTCACTATAGCATGCCTCCATGAACAAACAGGATTTGCATACACATCAGTCCAGAAGAGCTAATGTAAAATTTTGAAATGTCTGAAATAATGCACAGAACATTACATTCCCTTCCTATGACCATTACATGCAAACTTTAAAAATACCCAACTTTGTTTTTTGACAGCCTCATGCCCAGAAAATGGGAACAATACACTGACCTGATTTAGAAGCAGAAAATTTGTACTGATTATCAAGTTACTGTAAGGAAAGTGCTTTGTATGCTGAAAAAGATTCTGAAAATGCTAAGTACTATTAATGACTATGTGATGACCTAAATCCAATTGTTAGTACCAGCTACCGGTAAGTTAAAGCAAACCAGACCCATTGCATTAAGTGTTGACTGAGATTAGCAATCCAAGAATGTCTCCCCAGAGTATCCTTCCTCTAAATACCGAACTAGCATCTGTTTCAAAATGGACTAAGGATCAATTGTCCCTGAATATATAAAGATGCCTTCCTTCTCTGCAATTAAGAATGCAATCCTATACATGTCTACTCCGATGTTCAGTGGGGTTTGCTCCAGGGTAACTGGATATACAATGGACTGTAGTTTGAAACACAAAATGACTGAATTCCACCTGCCCCTCAGACCACCAAAATATGATGTTAAATGTATAGCAAGAATTTTCCTAGAACCTAGGTAAAAAATCCACCAATATAGCAAAAAAACAACAACAACCTTCAATGTTTTTTTTCTTTCTTTTTTCTTTCTTTCTGCATTTTCCTTCCCTTCCATCTTTCATTTAGCCATCCCATCACCTCGCTCATATCAGGAATACTCATTCATTCATTCATTTCGTGCTTGTGTGTGTCTTCTTTCTCATACTCTCATTTTCTGTCTCGGAGAGTCTGGATTGACTGGACTAAGCAGGGTTCCCCCAGCAGCTTGGTTAGACAGAGGTGAGACCTATATTGTTCTAGCAATGGAAAGGCTAAGACAAGTTTCAGATAGCCTCATCTTACTGAGCTCTAATCAAAAATAGCACTGAGCATTTGAACCAAACTTCAGTGCTTCCTCCTCTTGAGAAGACACCTAATTTTGAGGAGCCCTCTTAATTCGGAGGAGCCTGGTTTGTGACACTTTATAATCCAACATGGCAATGCAGGTTATAGATTTTGGTTAGTTAAAATTAACTATTCATTTAAAAACTCAAAGTACCCTGAGATTCATCCGCACTGCAGAAATAATCCAGGTTGACACTGCTTTAACTACCATGGCTCAGTACTAGGGAATTCGGGGAACTGTAGTTTTGTGAGACATTCAGCCTTCTCTGTCAGATAGCTCTGGTGCCACAACAAACTATAATTCCCAGAATTCCATAGCACTGAGCTGTGGTGGTTAAAGTGATGTCAACAGGGTTGTTTCTGCAGTGCCAACGCAGCCACACCACGTCAGGGCTCCAGGTTTAAAGGTTTAGGTTTAATGGACTTGGAGATATGGTGGATAATCCAACACTCAATGTTCAAAACACAAACAAGTGGGTGGATGGGAGGGGCTCTGATAATTAAATATAATGTGTGTTTAACAAAGCTATTGTTTGTCATTTTAAATATGCTGGCAAATTTAATTAAATTTAATTTTTTAAAAAAGTTTTCCTTTATTCCTGTGCTAAATATTATTTTCCTTGTGACCAAAACCTGGCATTTGGCAATAGATTTTCGGAGTGCTAAACAATTTTTACATGAAGTAGTTTTTGGTCTCACCCATATGATTCAAGAATGACATCTTACATAAATTTTGAAGATTATCTTGTTTTACAGAAAATTAGTGACCAATTTGGTCTATTTTCTCTTGGCAAATACAAAGTAAGTACTTACCTTGTAGCTGGTTTGATCTCCAAAGCTTGTACAGATGGATAGCACACTCTGACACAGCCAGGATTCTGGTCTAAACTTGTAGATTTGGTGATCTGAGGTGGATTTCTTTTAGGCCTCAAGTCGCCAGTTAGAAAGCTTTTTGCATAGGAGGCTAAATTTGGAACACTGACAATTCGGCTGGGAGCTTCATCCATTTTCTTCTTTTGCTTTATGATGAATAAAAAATGCTATGTGATATACTTGAATGCCACTGATTATTAAAACAGGTTCAATTACATTATTATATTATTAGAACATTAGAATATAACCACTGCTCAGAAAGTAATCTTGCTTAAAATACTTTGTACAGGTTGTACTGGTCATTATTTATAACAGCCCAGCTTGTCACTTCATTTTTTCCATGTTGCAGAAGTGGTTGGGACTTGGGAAATAAATGGCTCATGAATTCATAGCAGAGGTGAGATTTTATCTAAGAATTTCCCAGCTCAGATTGCCCCAATAGGGAGACAGAAATCATATTTAACCCACAAGACATACAGTGACAAAACTTGACCCAAGCTGTTTTTGATCACTAGTATTAGGTGTAGAAGCTCACTGGTGACTCTGAGTAAGTCACATTCTCTCAGCTTCAGAGGAAGGCGAAGGCAAATCCCTTATGAACAAATGTTATCAAGAAAACCCCTTGGTAGGTTTGCTTTAGGGTCAAAGTAAAAAATGACTTAAAGGCACACAACAACAAATTGGGTATGCTTTGCTCCCTATTGGGGCAATCTGAGCTGGGAAATTCTTAGATAAAATCTCACCTCTGCTATGAATTCATGAGCCACGTTTTCTGTTTTTAAAGGCAAGCCAGTTTTAATCTTTACAGCAGGGCTGGGATTCATTTGACCCTCCAGAAGATGCTGAAGGAATAGGCCACACTCTAGCAGTGTGATTAAAAAATGTTGAAATAATGGAATCTTAAGTAAGTAGTATTTCTATACAATCTATAGTAGATTCTGGGCATGGAATACATGTATTCTGGTATATAGGCTGAGACTTGTTGAAAACAAAACCAGTCACAATCTTTGAATCATTAATGGCACCCCATCAAGGTCCAGCACACAAGCAGATTTTGTTGGCTGCCCATGACTACAGAAGTAGGCTGTCAAGCACCTGGTGCCATATGTGGCTGGAGGGATATTTTAGCTCTGGGCAGGTCTGTATTAATTAATTACTACAATGAAGCAATGAGAAAATTCGGGTGCGTTTTAATTTGGGGACTTGTGGGCAAGTGTAAGTTTAAAAGAATAGTAAAAAAAATCATGGTGGCTAGCATGGGTCAGCCAAAATACAAACCCAGTAGCTATACTGGACAAAATTATAACAGTTAGCAAAAGCTGACATATCCTGAAACCACCTGTGGTGACTATCACACCCTAGAATGTGTCCCAGAACCTGTTTAATAAAGAGGGGATCCTCAGCAAACAAGTCAAAACAGAAAAAGTTCCTTGGGGGCAGACAGAATTAAAACTACCGAGATAATTATGGCAATGCAATATGCAAATATATTTTTTGCTAAAAATGTATTTTTTTTAACTGCCTAACATCAGGTTAGATTCATAGGACTATTTTTTAACATAAGGGATCAGTCCAATCTAACAGCCCTGTGAATGGGAACAGAGTTGTGCTCAGAAAAGAACACCTGCATTGGACACAACCACAGGTAATTACTGTTACCCTCGGCATTTGATCATCTGTAGGGGATAGAATCAAATTATAGGCTTTCCAATTTAAATGATTATTGTTACCTTTGCAATGGGAGTCAAACATGTAGTAGTATTTGTATTAAAAGAAAAGGACCGGTTGCGATGAGGCTCCACGCTGGGTATAAGCGAATGCTGAAGATTTCTCCCATCCTGCCAAGGAAAAACAATGTGCTGGTTACAGGTATACATTGGTATAACTTTTATTCTGGAGCAGTTAATGGAAAGTCTTGGTGGCATTTCGGCTAAAAAACAAATGCACTCTGAAATTATTATTTAATTAAATTTAAAAAGAATGCACTGTAAAATTACTAAAGGGACCAGTTGATTTTTTTTTTAGAATTAGCACAATTTGCCCTCCTCAGATGCATAGCTGTGCCAATAGAATAGGCCTCAAAGAAGTTCTGTTTCCTCCCAAAAATCAAATATTAAACATTCTTGATGTCATTTAAAGATATAGGGGATGTGCAGACCACCCTAAGGTGGCTGTGCTGGATTGGGGCAAAAAGCAGCTTGTTTTTGCACCCTGAAGAGGGTGTGATAGCCACGGCACCATGGCTTTAAGGCATTCCTTTGGTGCTGCGCTGTGTAGATGCAGTTCCAGAGGAGCGCCGTGATGCTGCACACCATGTGGAACAGCACACAATGTCACATCGTCCTGGTGTGTGTCATGTAGACGCCACACCCCACCTCAGCCCCCAGGCTGGCCTTTATGGCCAGTGTGCACAACCCCATAGTCATATTAGTCTGAATCAGTAAGCAAAAGACTTAAGCTGCAAAATTCTTTATCTCAGTCTCAAAGGTGCTACAAGATCTCTTGATCTCACTTTGAAAGATTGAAGGGATTGCTTAATGAACTGAAATTAAGAGATTTGAATAGTGCACCTCTTGGGCTATTGGTTTCTTTCAAGTGCCAGTATCCAAATAGTATTATACAAGTAATTTATGATTGATTTACTCATATTTATTCAGAAGTAAGGCCACTGAGTGACCTTGGGCAAATAACAAGCTCTCAGCCTCATGAGAAGGAATGTGACTTCATGAGAACAAATCTTGTCAAGCAAACCCCATGAGGCTTGCCATAAATTGGAAATGACTTGAAGGCACATAACAACAACAAAGGCTCATTAAATTAAATGGAACTTGCTCCTTGGTAAATATGTATTTACATAATTATTTTGGTCCTAACCAAGAGATGATCTAAAATGTATTGTTGCTAAAATGAATTGTTACTAAATGGTTGTATAATAGGGTAACATTGAAAGTAACATGGTGCTGCTCACATTATTTGTGAGTTGTACCAGAAAAAAAAAAGTAAAAGTGTAACCACAATTGGTCAGAACACTGTCAATGCTAATGTTAAGCACTTTTTAAAGCAGTTTATAGCTAAGGGACAGCAGAAAAGGCTGTCTCTGTCGCCATTGATTCTGGAGCCCTGTGAACTTCTAAGCAGCTTGTGAACTAGAAAGACAACTTTCTCTTCTGACAGAAATACCATTCACTGCTGTCTCCTTGTCTGCATCTATTTTATCCCTGCTGCTATGCAACTACCTACATCACTGCTGCCACCTATACCAGAGTAGTTATACCAGCCAACAGATTCACAGACAATGCCTCTTTCTTCTAATTTTAAAAACAGGTGCTAGTTGGCATATGCTGCTAGAACTCACTGAGGAAAATCTCACCATTAATTCCTTGATCATCTCTTCTTTTTCATGTAATTTATCTTGAAGACAGCCTATAAGTTGTAGGTCTTCCAGCCTAGGCTCTCTCTTTCTTGGTTTCTCTTCCAATTCCTTAAGTCTGTTATTGATTACAGGACAAAAAAATTGATAAAGTTTAAAAAATCTTAAAAGCACACTGCAATTACACTGATAATAATGTATTACCCTCCTGTCAACTTCAAAGGCTTTATTACCTCTAATTCAAATGGATCAACATAGGTCTCAAATACTGTACTCAAGATCTCTAAATTTAGTGGCTAAACCAAAGTTTTAAGCTCGGCTTCAGTCTCTCCCATTTTAAGTTAGTAAGATTTCAACATGCTAGATGGTACCCTACTCCCACTTTCTATACCTGGAAGCTGTAGTAGGGGATGATAACCTGGTCCTGTTTATTTTTACCTAGTGGTAAAATTCATTACATTCAATGGGCTTTACATCCAAATAGCTGGGCATAAAACTGCAGCCTTGGTCTATTAAGCATACCTGCACTTTATATTATTTTGTTCAAAATTATTTTGCAGACTTTGAGATTTTTTTTTGTTTCAGGTTGAATTGCAAAAGAATGAATGGTAGGCAGCAAAGAGGATTCCAGGGTCTAAAGGTGAAAAGCCGAGAATCCACATTGAGATGCCTTCACCTCTTAGACAGAGCCTTACGTGGTTAAATATTCTACCCCTCACTTCCTCATATATTCAAACTAAAAATCTGCTGATTTTGTTGACAACCCATTTCAAAAACCGAGGTCCAAAATACACTGCAGAAATAATCCCGTTTGAAACCACTATAACACCCGTGGCTCAGTGCTAGGAAATCCTGGGAACTGTAGCTTATTGTGGCACCAGAGCTCTCTGACAGAGAAGGTTAAATGTCTCACAAAATTGCGGTTCCCAGAATTCCCTGGCATTGAGCCAGGGCAGTTAAAACGATCTCAAACTGGATTATTTCTGCAGTGTGTTTTGGATCTATGAGGATCCATGCCTTGTATCCATGTTTTTATGTCAGAGCACTGTTGCCAAGCACTGAATCTGTGGCTTTATATGGGCATACATATTAAGTGTTGATTTCCTATTGGTTTGCAAGGTTTCTGTGTAAAATTCATGGAAATTCATGATGATTCATTTTTTATTTACCAGATTATATTTTCACCTTCTTACCATGTTGTTACTGACCAGGTTTCCCATGGCAGGGTTTTTTTTGGGGGGGGGAGGGGGGGATGCTCCTATGACAGCCATTAATGATGGCATCCACCGCAATTCCTCAAAATCTCAAAGATGCTAACAGGCCCCAAAACTTTGGAGATCTCTGTACTGTACCATAATTAATATTGAAAAGATAAGGGATGCAGAATCAGATGACAAAGAGGGGGAGAACACATTACCCCTGTTGGAAAACAACTATGACATACATGAAGTTTTTTTACAGTTCCCTCAGACTGGCTCTTATTTAATAAAACCACTTACTCATTTTCCAAAGAAACAATCTTTGCATGGAGAAGAGCTTGTGAATTACTGAACTCAGATATCACATTCTGCAACTCTTTGTGATGGTCTTCTTTCAAGATGTCCAGTTCCATTTTGTGTTTGATTTTAAGGTCCTCTTCCAATAACCTTTAGTGGTAAGATAAAAAAGTGTACTTTAAAAATGATAATTATAAATATTAAAGATCCATTATTAAACAGGCTGTAGTGGTTGGCAAACCATTTTGCTAGATTTTTATGTATCAACTGGATTTTGAAGAAATACCATGGGCTTCCTCTAACAAACTTTTGCAAAGGAGGGCACTGGCCATCTACTGTGAGAAGAAATGATTCTTCATTTGGAGAAAGATGAACAACTGAGCACTGTTCAGCAATATTCTGGGAGCATAAGGATCTGTATCTATGTTGTTACAGTTAGTCTGGCTGTGAATAATCTACAGTGGGGTGGGCAACTTTTTTTTGAGGGCCACATTTCATTGGGGGTACTTTTGAGCAGGCCACATGTTGGCAGTGGGCAGTACTCAAGACAGCAAGGGAGAGTGACAGCAGCACCTTTAGCAGATGATCTCCCAATTCTGTTTCTGTAATTCACTACCCCCTCTCTCCTGTGAAACCCACTTCTCTCTCACCTCCCCTTTCCCTAGGGGGTAAGGGACAGATTACTCTTGCAGAAGCCTGAACAGATCGCACACAGAGGACTTTTTCAATCTGCTAAAGGGCCATGTAAGATCAGCCCAAGGCTGCAGGACGCTCACTCTGATTGAAACAAGGGAAAAAGTCAAGGCTCAGGAGAAATTTAAATATGCTATAATTGTGGAAAGAGCTCATGCTTCATTTTCCTCTTCTTCTTACTCAGTGGTTCTCAAACTGTTGGGCAGGATCCCTGGGTGGGGCAGCATAAGAGTTGCTCAAAGTGGGGAGCAAGACTTGGAGGCCCTGATTCCTCCTCCTCCTCCTCTTCCTCCTTTTTCCTTTCTGGAGGGGAAGAGAAAGGCAAGGAAGATACTTGGAGGGGAGGAGGAGGACAGTTATTTCCTTATGAAATGTTAAAACATTATACATGTGACTGTGAATGAAAATACACAGACTAAAAAAACAAAATATTTTATTCATATACTTGGTCAAGGGGGGTGCAATATCTCCATGTAGATGTAAAGGGGGTCACAAGGATAAAAACTTTGAGAACCACTAATCTTACTGAAACACAATTATCTCCTCTATCTAGGAAATACATAGGTTATATCTTCACTGGGGTGTGTGTATTTCTCTGAGGTATGAAAGCTGTAAGTTCTGTTTTGAATGAATTTGAGGCCATGTACTAGAAAGTATGAAGTATTTGTACTTTTTCTTCCCTTACATCACATCTAAACTATTTCAAGAATCAATACTGATAGTATCTAAACTACTGACTTATTGATTCCATTAACATGACCAGCTGTTTGGTACAAAGGATGATACAGGGAAGAGTTTGATACTAATCAGCAAGTAACCTTATTGGAAGGTCATTTTGTCAGGAGGCGGTGGTAAATAAATAATATTTATTTATATCCTGCCCCTCTACAAGATGCAATCAGGGCGGCTTACAAAGATTAAAAAAACATATAATTCAAATCCCTCAATCCCCCCTTAAAATAAAATTAAACATAACACAAAGTATACAACATACTTAAAAATTTGGCTATGGTGAGGTCAGAATTCAGCAATTACATTTCGGGGAACTATTCAGGAAAGGCCTGCCGGAAGAGATCCATCTTTATAGCTTTTTAAAAGCTGTTTAGGGTGGTAATAGGATCTTGTCTGGGAGGCCATTCCACAATCTGGGCGCGACAGCTGAGAAGGTCCTCTTGGAGGTCGAGGACAGCCTTGTTTTATAAGGCTGTAACAAATTCTTCCCTGAAGATCTAAGTCTACGAGGATGATTATATGGAAGGAAATGGTTCCGAAGATAGGTTGGATCCAAGCCATTTAAGGCTTTAAAGGTAATAACCAACACCTTGAACTGGGCAAAGAAACTAACGGGCAGCCAGTGGAGTGATCTTAAGATCGGTGTTATATGGTCTCTTTGGGATGTACCAGAGACCAGCCTGGCTGCCATGTTCTGAACTAGCTGAAGTTTCTGGACCAAGCACGAGGGTAGCCTCATGTAGAGTGCATTGTAGAAATCAAGGTGTGATGTTACCAGCGCATGTACTATAGTGTCAAGGTCCTTGACTTCCAGGAAAGGGTGCAGCTGACGTATCAGTCGAAGCTGATAACAGGCACTCCTGATCATCGCATTCACCTGATTTATCATGTCAAGTGACAGATCTAGGAGCACCCGAAGACTGCGAACACAGTCCTTTGAGGGGAGTGTGACCCCTTCCAGGACTGGAGGTTGTATCCCAATACCTGGGTTTGGAGCAGATACCGTAAGTACCTCCGTTTTGTCTGAATTCAGTTTCAATTTGTTTGCCCTCATCCAATCCATTACTGCTTTAAGACAGTCATTGAGAGGAGAGACACCATCTGAAGTCAAAGCTGATGACCGAGACATGGAGAAATATATCTGAGTGTCATCAGAGTATTGATACCACCCAGCCCCATGCCTCCGAATAAGCTCTCCCAGCGGCTTCATGTATATGTTGAAAAGCATCAGGGACAGGTTGGCGCCTCGTGGGACGCCACAATTAAGCTCCTTCCTTGCCGAGCAATTGTCCCCAAGCATCATCCTCTGGAATCTGCCCAAGAGGAAGGAATGGAAACACTGGAGCGCAGTACCTCCTATTCCTAATCCTCTCATGCAACACAACAGTGTCCTTTCAAAAGAGAACTTCTAGACACGCTTAAAGTGCTTCCGACACTTAAAACGCCTTGCTTCTAGAATGGCAACTGGGTCTGCATAGTACTCCTCAGGTTCAGGGGCTGGAATTGGCCCTAGGGCAGCCAGTTGCTGCTTTCTAATCTACTATATAAGAGGCATAAAATTAGTAAACCTTCTCTGCTGGCTCTCCCTGTCTTGAAGCTGTGCAGAATTTTGCTTCTGTAGCTCCACATCCACGCTCAACAACTCCATTGTGTCCTTTAAGACAGAATTTTCCTTCTTCAGTCCAGAAATTTCATTCTGACATTTCTCCAGTTCATCATTAAGAGATTTTATCTGATTCTGATAATTTAAGTCCTAAGAAAAAAAACAAAAGAAGGTCTTTGAAACTGATGTTTGCCTATTATGGATGTGAGTGATAATATTCCATTTACTAAGACATACAAATTAAAGAGATATAATTTGGGAGCCTTTTGCTGAATTTTTTTTGCTGAATGAGATACGTGTGCAGCTGTATCACATGCTCTCTTAAATGAGGTTAATGTCTTTCTTTTTTAAAAAAAAATATTGAATCAATCTAAAATCAATACCAATAAACTTTTAACACATACATGCTTTAAGATCGGATTTATACAATCGACTCATGTCATTTTCCTTTTTCTGACATCTCTCATTTAAAAGAGATGAATGTCTTTTAATTATCAAATATCATCAGGAGTAAAGAAATCCCATAATTCCATGTGAGCACATAAATAAGGCACAAGGCCAAGCTCCTAGATAGTCCTATCATTATATAAAGGAGATGGTAGCTCCTCTGATGAAATTTCAGAAGCCAGAGAAATGCTGAATAGAATTTTTATTGGTCAAGTGCCTGACCTTCAGTAGCCTGTATGTGACACTACAAAATTCTGTTCCTAATAAAAAATTGGGGTAACTTTGTTGCAGATCTTTTTCTCCCGAAGAGAACAGAACAGGCAACCCTGATTATTGTCAATAGTACTTATGATCACATATATAAAACACATATAAAAAAGTATAGTGGATCTCTTTTTAGCTGAGAAATAAAACATCTCCTATTCCTAAAAACAGAAAAGTAAATGCATCTAAGGCCCGGTACAGGCTTGGGAGAGTGGAGCATCTACACACTCCTGAGTCCTACCACACCATCATGGTCCACACAAGGGCTGCCATGATGACGTACACACGGTGCTGCATCCAAACGGTGCTGTGCCATGTGTACGTCATCGATCTGTGCCAGGGTGGCAATGGTGCCCCGTGCGTGCCCCAAAAAGAACCCATCGGGAGCTCCTGGAGGCCGTGTGGTTTGGTAGGGCTCCCTGAGGCTGCGCAGTTTGGTTGCTGTGGCTTCTGCCCAGTGAAGAAAGGCGTCTTGCATCCCTTTTCTCCCCTTGTCGAGCCCCCTAAATCTAAAGAAGGATTTTGTGGCATCTGGTCACTAGAAATGCATTTCAGTGAAGT
Organism: Urosaurus nigricauda; assembly: GCA_034509955.1. Classification (NCBI taxonomy): domain Eukaryota; kingdom Metazoa; phylum Chordata; class Lepidosauria; order Squamata; family Phrynosomatidae; genus Urosaurus; species Urosaurus nigricauda. The sequence continues at coordinate 95,989,064 of JAOEGL010000005.1, read as the reverse complement.
AAGAGGCTTGCCTGGTGCCTTTTTGCAGCTATAACATTCTTCAATTCCACTTGCAGTTCCTCCTTTTCTTTACTGTGAGTCATACAAGACAATTGTTGTTCTGACAGCTCCAGCTTCAGAGAATCTAGAAGCAATTACAAACTTTCAGGATGTGGAAAAATGCAAGCATATTATTTTGAATTAGCAAAATGCTTTTAAGTGAAATTGTCACATATGTAGTAGGAGTCCTAAAATGGATATTAAAAGGCAAAAACAAAACATTACACACACGTGTGTGTGTACGCACATACACAATACACCTTTGTTGTTGCATAGCAACTACCTTTCTTCATGAAAATATACATCCAGGTAGTTCCAATGCAGGTTAGATTATATGTAATGCAGATGAGCACGTGAAAACACTTGCCCATCTGCATCTAGAATGGCTTCCTGAAATTTCATTCTGCACATTTATCTCTCTTACTGCATCAGGACTACCATATTAAAACAGAATCAAACATTTATGGAATTAATTCCTATCAGCCAAAGCTGCAGTTTCAGGAAAGTTACATTTACTTCAGTGCATCTCCAGAGGGAGAAAATCTTTTGCTGAAAAATTGTGATCACTCTGTCTTGCCAAAGGAAGACTATAGCAGCTGCCTGTTGAAAAGGAAGCAAACATTGCCATGTGCTCCCTGAAAAATGGCTGATTTGCACCTACATCTATAGCTGAACAAAATATGTTTCAAAAATCTTTTATCCCCTTGCCATCATTTTGGTTCATCCATTAACATTTATTACAAATAAAATTACAAATCTCCTGTTAGTAGTGTGATTCCACTGATTATGGAAATCCATAAATGATCCTTTGTTCTGTCAGAATCAGACAAAATTTGAAGGCATAATAACCCCATAGGAAGACATACAGTATCCATCAAACTTGGGGCTAGAACCAGCATGGTATAGTGGTTTGAGTGTTGGACTATGACTCTGGAGACCAGGTTTTATTCCCAGCTCAGCCCTGAAATCCACTGAGTGACCTTGGGCAAGTAACACTCTCTCAGTCTCATGGTAAGGCAATGGCAAACCTCCTTTGAACAAATCTTGCCAAGAAAACCTCATGAAAGGTTTAGCTTAGGGTTACCATAAGTTACACCACCACCACTTGTAAATTTCATATTTTAAAAAGGGGATTTTTATTGCTTGGAATAATTTTGATATTTGTAGGGACCAATGAGGGGATCAAGGCTGTCACAAGAATAAATTCAGGGTGTAATTTGAAAGAGTAGCACTTACCATTTGGGTGATTCCCCAAAAAGATTTTTTAGGTGGGCTGTTGATGTGAAAATGATGTATAGAATAGAGTTAGGTAAGAAACTTGGAAAAGCTCAGAAGCTTAGGCCTTTTGCAAGCAAGCACTGAATACTTTAATCTCTGTGGGAAGCTCAAACTCTCCAACCAAAGCAGTTTTAACATTCCTGCCCTTGAAAGAACTAGTAAAAGTACTGAACACTCGAACAGTATTGTGATATATTAGTTCGATATCTGACCCCCCAAAAATGCTGGGATGGGAGAGCTCCTCTTAAATCATTCACTGTACACTGAACACTAAAGCCATCAGTCACAAGACTATAGCCCTTTTACTCCCCACTTTTTAATATGAAAAGCTTGGGAAGAAATGCATCAATATTTGGGGATATACTCTTTTTCTCTCTGAGTTCTCTGAATCAAAATTGTTCATGGATCTTCAGGCCCACTCAGACTGTATGTGGTCTACTCTGAAAGAATAACATTTCAATTTGAACATTTCCCAAATCAGCCTGATTCACTTTTGAATACAAATCCAGAGCACATAGCAAATCATTCACCTGTGTTGGCTTGCAGCCCAAAGATAAATCAACAACTCCCACCTATGCTCACTTGAAATATTTGTCTTTCAGTACATGCTTGGAAGTCTGCAACTGTCACTGAAGATAACAACTCAGTGATCACTCTGCATTTCCATGTTTTCCTGTCTGCTGTCTCTTCTGTTCCAAATACTTGCAGTCAATCACAGATGGTTTTCTGCCTAAAGGTATCAAACTAAAGATGTCACCGTTTGAAGTAAAAGATATGAGATTGTGGCACCTAAGTTTCCACCTGGACAGAGACTTGCTTGTCAGTAATGTATTATTTGTCTCTCTCTTCTACCACCCATGTAAGTGACTTTTTCCACCAAAGCCCCAAAGGTTTTGAATGCCATCCCTACCCGTGTCCCTTCAAAACTGTCTAAAACCTGCCAGAGCAGCCACTCCCAATTTTAAGACTAAAAATTAGGATAACACTTCTTTTGCTGCCCACTGGAAACTCAGAAGGGATGACCCAATTGGATCCCACCCTAATAATGGGTGGGAGATCCACAGTTGAGGTGCCAGCCTTACAGGTTAGTGAGAAACCTAACAGGGTTTCCACTGAGGAATGCAGAATATGGGCAGGCTCATATGATGTGTGTGTGTGTGTGTGTGTGCATGCGAAATTTCAGATCTCCTGGCCACAATCGCACACCTTGAATTGAGCTTGGAATCAAACTGGAAGCCAGTGCAGTTTTTTTGTTTTGTTTTGTTTTGGGGAAGGATCAATGTTTCAAAGTGTATAAAACATACCTGACAATAGTCTGGCTCTTGCCTTTTGCACCAGCAGAAAATTCTGATCACTTCTTAAAAACAGCCCCACATACAGTACATTACAATATTTCAATCCGTTATGTGCCTTTCAGTCATTTCTGATTCATGGTGATCCTAAAGCAAAGGTATCATGGAATTTTCTTGGCAAGATTTGTTCAGAGGAGGTTTGCCTTTGCCTTCCCCTGAGACTGAGTGTGACTTGCCCAAGGTCAGTCAGTGGATTTCCATGGCTGAGAATGGATTTGGACCCTTGTCTCCAGAGTCACAGTCAAACCATTACACTATGCTGTCTCTCATTCTGAATTTATACAGTAGTCTATTTGAAAGATCAAGCAAATGACTACTATTGTGTTTCATCCACAATAGCAAAGAGTTAGCAAATATTTCCATGGTTAGGTAGTAGGTTGGGTGGTTGATTCACAGACTGATTGATTTGACTTTTCAACTGCCTATTACCCCCAATTCTATATGGACAGTATATAGAGAACACAGCATTAGAGACCACTACAATGACTCAGTAGCTAATTTCAGCACTGAAATTTTGGTATCATAATTTTCAATTGATGACTGAAAAACAGAATTTGAAAATGTTGGCATTAAAGTTAACATGTTAGCATTGAATCAACAGAAAAAACTAACTTGTTAATGTTAGCAAATTTAAGATTATAATTTAATTAATTAATCTGTTAAATCATTAAGTTTTACAGACCATTTAAAATTACACTCAGCCCTCCATATCTGTGAATTTTTTATCCATGGATTCAAGCCTCCACAGTTTAAAAATATTTTTAAAATATATAAATTCCAAAAGGAAAACCTTGGTTTTTCCATTTTCTATAGGAGCACCATCTTACTATACCTTCTATACAATAGGTCCTCGTCATCTATGGAATTTGGTATCCATGTGAGGTTCTGGAACCAAACCCCAGTGGATATCAAGAACCCAAAGTACTAAAAAAGTCAATTATATTTTAATGAAATGAGAAACATTGATGATTAAATACTTAAAAGAATGAATTCTAAAATCACTGTTGCAAATTACAAATTGGGGTAACAAATCCATATGAATTATTTCCATTCTCTGCTGAAAAACAGCTGAGAAGTTTCATGTGGCAAGAAAAGGGAAATAATTAAGGGAGTTCTAGTCTTCTATTTCTGTATTAACTGTCAACCTGTCCATGACATGGTCTATTGTACCTATCAATAAAGTCTGTTGATTCTGTATACTTTCAACTTCAGTCTGTAACATTTCTCTTGCTTTCTCTTCCAGGGCTTGCACTTCCAGATGGTGTGACTGTTGCTGAACCTTGAACCTGTCATTACATTCCTTTTTCCAGTACTCCTCTGCTTCCTGCAACCAAGGAAAAGTATACCAAAATGTGTAGTAAGTTTCATACTCTGATGAGTCAAAGCTTCAATTGGTGTTTTTCACTTTTCACTAAATGTGGTAGTTCCTAAAAAGCCTAAAAAACTTTAGTAATACATCATCTTCATGCTGCACTGAACACTTCAGCCTTTCTTGTCTCTGCAGCTGGGCTGGTCCCTCTGTGCCCACTATATCCTAGTTTTCCTTCTCCAGACTCCTCCTTGACTTTCTCCTCCAATATCCCTTTCTTAGCGTCTCTTGCCATGGAGCTTCTGGCCATACCCTCTTCCTATTCTTACCTTACCCTTTTTGAACTGTCTCCTGGGCCCTTCTAACTAACTTTTCCTTCTCTAGAATTTCAACAGCTTAAATGGCAGCCTGAGCCAATCCTGTTTCTGTGGCATCAGGCCTGAGGCTTCCCCAGCCCTCACCAGCTTCCACAAATGTCTTGGTAAATTACAATCTAGACAGTTATTATAAATAATGCAACAGATATATGAGGAAGAAAAGCAATTGAGGACGAGCAAATGGTGTTCTCAAACATCCACAAAACAAGTATATACTTCTTATGATGAAATCTGAAGACAATATTTGTGTTTATTAAGTGTGTCTGTGTATGAAACAAATGAAATAAAGTTAAAAAGGAGGTGTGACTATTGTCATTCTAGAAGGCAATAAAGGCAAAAATCTCATCCTCCCTTGTACCCTGTTATCAGATATATATTTAGGTCATTTTCTTTAGTTCTTAATTTAAGCCAAATTTCTGCTGTCTGCAGAAGTTTTCAGTGATATTATAACTACTACTATTATTATTTCCCAGTTTGGGATTCAAGCCAGCTTACAAAAGGTAAAACAAACACAGTTTAAAATTGTCACCCAGCAAAAGTTCAAATATTTAACTAAGCTATCAATAAAATCAAAATTAGTTAAAAACACAATCATTACAGAGAAAACAACATATAGACAATGAAGTACATCATTCAACACCCTTCCTCTTGGAGAAGTCAATCTTCAAAGATCTGCCAAAATACTACTACTGGTATTACTAAAAGTAAAGGTAAAGATAGTCCCTTGACATGAATGTCTAGCCGTGGGGCGGTGCTCATTTCTGTTACTAAGCTGAAGAGCCAAAGTTGTCTAAAAAAGACTCCGGTGGTCTTGTGACTGCACTGAATGCTGTTACCTTCCCATTGAAGTGGTACCTATTTATCTACTTGAACTGCTAAGTTGTCAAAAGCTGTGGCTAGTGACAGGAGCTCATCCCATCATGTGGCACTCGGCCTCAAACTGGCAACCTTCCGATCTTCCAATAGTCAGAATTGGCATCTTAACCACTAAGCCACCACATCACTACTACTACTATTACTACTGCTGCTGCTGCTACTACTACTATCTTAACCTGACTGCATAAAGATAGCAAGGAGGGTGCCAGTATAACTTCTCTAGGAAGGGATTTCCAGAGCCTGGGGACAGACTCTGAAAAAGCGGTGGGGAGCTTGATGGTATAGCCCGTCTCTGGCCTCTCCTGGAAGGAGGTCACAGAGAAGCTGGAGGAAAGCTGGAAATGAGGTCACAAGGCTTCTGGCTTATCTGTGACCTCCTTCCGGCCTCCCCAGACATGGGAAATTTAAAATAAAGCCCAGGGAAGCTGGTCAGTGGCAAAAGAAACCAGTAAGGAGGCTGATTTTGGAACCAGGAGATTTTGGAACCCGGAGAAGCTGGGCCATGTCAGCTGCCCCCCGGGCTGGGCTGTCAGTGGGAACCAGGGTGGATTCCATTCCGATTTGAATCCACCTGGTTCCCACTTGGGATGAATCAATTTATTTCTATATAAATGAATTCAGCACCAAAAACACCCCATTTTCCCAGTGTCTTTTTTCACACGGGTTAAATGGGTTAAAATGGGCAAAAAACATGTCCCCCCTTTCCGAAATCAGATTCAGTGGGAGCCATGCCCATTTAACCCAGATCACGATCCAGATTTAAACATAGTGGGAACATGGCCAATCCTTCAGAAAACATGGATCTGAACCACATAGGATAGATTTTTACTAATGGTCATTTCAGCATTACTTTTGTTGGTTTAATACTTTTGATTCTCAGATTTTCACAAGTTACCACAATTTGTTTTACATCAGTCTACCCACTGTGGATTTCTGTGCTTTCATGAATGTTACCACTATCCTTTCTGGATTTTAAATAATGTCATTGATTAATGTCACTGAATTTCTTGGCAAGGAGATTCGCTTTGGCTACAATTCTGAAACCCTTCTCAGTCTTTTAATCATGTTTAAGAGATCTGATCTGTTATGTCTGCAATTATCCCACTTTTTGCACTGTTTAATTACAGGAAATTGGTCTGGAAGGAGATTGGGAAACATCAATAAATCTTCCAAATCTTTTGCAGCTTAATCTTTTTACATATTTTAAATGCTTTTATGTCCTTCCTTATTCAAGGTAAAGATTCTTTTGTATATGACATAGCTTCATTCAGCTTCTGGGCACAGCACTTATGTATGATTTTGTAGCTCAAATCGTTAAGTTGTGGATTAAAAACAAAGACAGAAAAAAGATGTCAGGACTGTCAGTACAAATCTAACCTTGAACTCTTGATTTTTGCTTTTCTCCAAAAGATGTATGGCTCTCTGGTGAGATGCCTCCAGCTGTGCTTTAGTATCTTGGCTATGCTTAATGGTGTCCTGAAGATCTTGCAAAAGCTTTTCTCTCTCTCTACTGGACTGCAGTTCCTGTTGTTTGAAGGCTTCTCTGAAAGCATTTGCTTGCTGTTCTAAAGTCTGCTTCAGCTCTGTGACCTTCAAATATTAGAATGCAATGGGACACGGTCATTAACTGCTGCAATTACTCAGTTAAAAATCATTACAAATGCTTTTGAAGATGAAGTATTCAAGAGATATGATTTCGTATTATTTTGATCTTTGAAAATGTATTGCTTTGGCAAACTGGGACTCACTTATTTTTACCGCTTTTAAAATTTTATTGAGGTCAGAAACCCTAGGTTGGCTTGAAAAAAAAGTCTACTTCAAATTCACAAATTTCAATAGGATTCCAACAAATAAAATATACACTTAAGTTGTAATGGCTGTTACTATGTGCTTTCAAGTTGGCTCTGATTTATGGTGACCCTCTTATATGGTTCTTCTGCATTATAACTGTGGATGGCTAGAAGGTAGTTTCACAACTATCATTTTAGTAGGGATTGGGAAAACAAGGGACCAATAGAAGCATATCTGGACTGGGTCTTCAACCTGACTAAAGTGTGTCCTTCAAACTGTCTATCCCTGCTGCCTGCATGTCTCTAGGCCATGTATAAGTTATGTAGCAGGTGTCCAGTTCTACTTAGAAATGTGACATCTCCTGCCACTACAGATGTTTCTAGGAAGGGTCCTCATTTCCTGGTAGGAAGAATATCTATTATTTAATTTAATTTTAATTCTGATGTTAAATATTTATATACAGGCTAGATAGTCCTCTGAAGATCAATCACATAACATTATTATAGAAACCAAGCAGGTTAGGGAAAATGGCTCAAGCAATTTACAGTAAGTGTGTTCGCAGGTAACATTTTCAAAACTAAAAGTGGTGTGTAAGTTAGTTACAGGAGGGAGGATCAGTATCTTCAATCAGCCTTTCTTTCTAGAGAAGACATTAGCCTATGGAACTGTCCATGACAAGCTGGGTGAGAGGAAGCAGCAAAGAACCCTGGAGAGACCTCTTGAATATGGATCAGCCTGCCATTTTACAGTATAATGCTGGGCTGTTGTTAAGATGGGTTTAATTCATTTTAATCTTGTAGCTAGACCGAGAACAGTGAAAAACTGCTGTTTGACAGTAATTTAAGAATCCAGAATTTAAGAATATAGTGTTGCCCATTGAATTTGCAGTATTACAAATATGTCTCATGTGAACATGTACTGGTATACACTCTGAATCAAAAGATACATGGCTCACAGTTTATATTTCATGAAGCAAACAGATGTGTAATTCACAAGTTCTATTTCTGTGATATTCTGGTAACAAGGGTTGTATATTTGTTTTTGTTAATTGCCATCAAGTCAACTTTGATTTATGGTGACCCATGAGATGGGATCAATATATCTAATATTTTAAAAATTAATCAAATGATCATTACTATCCTCCCAAAAGCCAACCCAACTTGATTTTTATCCATAATCTGTCCTTAAGATGCTTCTGAGTTCAGTTTTCCATAATGAGGGAATCTAGTGCTGTATTCTAATAGAGCTCTAACAAGGCTTGTGTTCAAAGTTGCTTCAGTAAAAAAGCTGAGCACAATAGCAATCTTTACCCGCAGAGCTAAGTACACATAAAAGATTATTCCATCCCAGCTGAGCTAAAATGTGAATATTGGTTTCTCTTTAGCTCTCCCGAAGTTGGGTTTCCTAGGTTTTATGAGACCTTGGCCACAATGCCAGGGGATGATGAGTGGTGTAGTCCTATGGGGGGACAAAGAAACTGATTTGAGAAAGGTGTGCACATATACACAGTACATGTGCACAATGATATCACTGTGCCGGGTGCAGAAACTTGGTTCCAACAGCTGAAGAAGTTGGCTGTCATTTCTGTGTACAAATTTGGTGTTTACAATGCTGAGTTTTATATATGGAACTGGATTACTATTTAAAGGAATGCATTTGTTAAAAAATATCAATACAGAATTTGCCACTGTACTTGAGCTTGCAATTCTGTCTTTTGGTAGTACCATTCCTCTTGCAAAGCTTGTCTTTCTTTGGTTTTCTCTTTCTGGAAACTTGCAAGAGTCTGCCTGTCTTCTCGTTTTGGTGTCCCTCCAGAGTCCAGCCTTGAAAAAAACAGCATTCATCTTGTTAATAAAAGAATACTAACATATTTGAATGTAATACTTCCTAGACATTTCAAGCACGGGGCCACCTCCTTATGACAGTTATTGTGCTTGGCAAAAGCCTATGACTAGTGGAGCCCCCTCTCCATCCCAATACCTTGGCTTCTCTTCATTTTTGGTACTGGTTGGAGCTGGAGGATGCTCTCTGCTTTTTCCTCTCTCTTTCTGATGTTTAGAAATGTCTTTTTGTTGTACAAAGGCATCATGCAGCTAAAAAAATAAATACAAAGATAAATCTTTGTTAAGGAGAGCTTACAGTTTATATGAAGTCTCTTCTTCACTATACAGGATAAAAATCCAGAATTAATAGGTCATTCCCTTCAGGCCCCTTTTTCTTCTGCCACCTCTTTCCAACTCACTATTTTTGGTGAGTCATTAGGGCCAGAAATCCCAGTGGCTGGAAATAATGAGCTATCAGTAACCTAGTTACTTGCAATAAATTCATTTTTTTCCTAGATAATTAGGACTTAACAACACAGCATACCAAAACCAACATAACAAGCAGGAATGATGTAACCGGATTTGTATGTATGTAACAATGAATGCTTTCTAATTAATTTAAGGTTATTATAGGGCATTTTAGAGGTATATGGGATGGAATTTTTCAAGCTCTGTAATGTTCTCTCATCAATCTCAATCCTTTTTTTAATGTAATGAATAAAGCTATAAGCAATGAAATAACCCTCCTGGTAATAACTGTCACTTGTAACACAATAATGACTACAATAATGGTAACACATTTTGCTGCTGTTGTTGTTGTGTGCTTTCCTAAGGTTGCCAAGGGTTTTCTTGGCAAGATTTGTTCAGAGGACATTTGCCATTGCCTTTGACTGAAGCTGAGAGAATGTGTTTTACCCAGGTTACCCAGTAGTTTCCCATAGTCCCACTTGCCTCCCAGAGTCCTAATCCTGCACTCAAACCAAGTGACTACTAGCTCTGCTGATGAATTGTTTTTCCATAGAGGCAAAGTTAACTTTCCAAACTCTGAGAAGTCCTTATTTCCCATTTTTCCCAGTTAGTAAACTGAACAGCTTTTGGCTTCATTCCTTGTCAAACTGCTTTGCATGCCAATTTTGAGAGGGCAGGATATAAAATACCTTCCACTAAGATAATTTCAGTGGGGTTGGTATGGATGCAGCACAGAGAAGACCATGACAAGCTCCAAGTACTTTTTTGTTTCTTATTCAGACTCTGCTCTCTTGGTCTTCCTTGAACTTATTTGACCTTCAGGACCAGGATACAAATACTTACTGCCATCTGACTCATTTTCCTTGTTAGTCTCACCTAAAGAAGCATAGTCAAACACATTTTTCTTAATTTAAACAGGCCCTTCACCAGAGACTCAGAAATGGCAGATCTGAAGGATACAGCGAAAGCACGTGGGGATAGAATCATAAATCATACACGCAAAACTAAACACAGAAATAATCTAATATGGATGTGTTACATAGCAGTGAGCCAAAGCTATCTGTCTAAGATTCAGTTGCATGGTTGAAAATAGCTTCTGTGTTCATTTGTTTTGAGAGGCATATTTTTATTATTGTGCCCATGCTTATAAAGATCATGGTGACACTCTCATAGGGTTTTCTTGGCAGAGGTGGAAGTCAAGAGTCCATGTTTGCATGGGAGAGGCAGAGACAGAGTGGAGAGAGGCCAACTGGCTGCAGAATATGAAGGCAACTGTCTTCCTTCTGTTTTATATATATATATATATATTTCTCCCACCCCCACACTGGAATTCAAGGCAGTTTCAAAAAGTAAAACAAATATAATACAGTAAAATGCAAAGAATGCTATTGAAATGTTGCTACCCAGCCCTCAATCACCCCATTTGACCTTTGCTATCAGATTCATATCAAAAGGAAGGTTGCTGGCACCTAGCCACCATGGGGTTCTCCAGAACAGGAAACCAGCCATACCATGTTTGGAAATCTAGATGGTTCAGCATGGAAGAGGTCAGAGGCACTTAGCCGAGATTGCTTAAAATAAGAACTGGCATAATCCCTTCACTAAGGGAGTGATAGTGGTGAGCTGGACTTGAAAATTGTTTGCATACTGCACACAAAAGGAGCTTCCTTCTGGAAATGAAACTCTTTTTGTTTGAGTAGATTCGCGTTGATTGTCTGGATGTTCTTGCATATCACACTCCATTCTTTTCTCCTGGGAAAGTCACTTAACTTCTGAAACACTGCCCTCAGGATCCATTTCATCCTATATATACATGCACCAGACAATTGGAAATCGGTATATTTTGAAGCTGGATGGAACCTCTGTTCAGTTTCAGCTGGACACCTCCGTAACAATAATAATAATAATAATAATAATAATAATAATAATAATTTATTTATATCCTGCCTCTTCCTAAGGATCGAGGCATTACAACAACAAAAATACATCAATAAAATACATAATACATATATAACCAAGGCTACATAATCCCCTTATCCCCCTACCTTAAAACAAAAACAACAACATTATAAAATGCAGATTAAAATTAGTTAAAATAAACATAACTAAAGCGAAACATCTTGGGGCAAACGGGGTATCCATATCAGTGTAATGGGAGGTCAGTCTGGAAACAGTCACCCAGAGGGCCTTATTTGCGGCTCCTAAATTATGGAATGACCTGTTGGAAGAGATCTGTCTTGACAGTCTTTTTAAAGGCGTCAAGAGTGGTGATATATCGGATCTCTTCTGGCAGGTCATTCCATAATTTAGGAGTGGAAGATGAGAAGGCCCTCTCAGTGACTACAGCCAATCTGGTCTTCCTTGGTTGCAATAGGTTTTTCTCAGAAGACCTGAGTGTGCGGGGTAGATTGTATGGAGGAAGGCGCTCCTGCAAGTAAGGTGGACCCAAGCCATGAAGGGCTTTAAAGGTTATCACAAGCACCTTGTACTGTGCCCGGAAACTGATAGATAGCCAATGAAGAGATTTTAAGATTGGTGTTATGTGGTTGCCTCTAGATTTTCCGACGACCAATCTGGCTGCTATATTTTGAAGCAACTGAAGTTTCTGAACTAGGCACAAGGGTAGCCCCCATGTAGAGCGCATTGCAGAAGTTGAGTTATGAGGTTAACAGTGCATGTACCATCATTTCTAGGTCCCCTGGCTCCAGAAAGGGTAGCCAGCCACCCCATGTGCTGCATGTGGCTATGAGCCATCCTTCTTCCAATAATCCTGCAATTGGAACTATGCTTCTGATAGGTATAGTATTGCCTTTTAATCATCCTGGAACTCATTACTACCTACTCCCTTTGCATCATTTGTTCTTCTCTGTGTTTATAAGACTGTGTGCTTGTGCGTGTAAAATAAAGAGAGGACTGAAACAGATGGCCCTAAAGGGACGACTTGACACCACACCTTTGATTGCCAGATCGGAGCTGTGGCAACCACACTCCATAGCCCCGATCCAGCATTTTTCTGGCCCAAGAAGAAGTGGGAAAATGTTGCTCTGCTCCTTTTTGGGGCGGAAAAAAAGCTGCCCTTTCCACCACCGTGGCTTTTTTGCACTCCTGTGACATGCAGCATCTAAATTCTCTGCTGCCAGACTGCTGTAAAGCTGCCACCATGTAAACAGCCAGGTGGTTTCACAGCAGCTTCCTGCCAGCTTGGAGGGATGTGTTATCTAAATGACATGCCCCCAAGTTGCCGGGTAGCCACCGCAAATGGGCTGTCTGTTTCAACCTAAATTAATCTGGAAAACTGCCTCTGGAGTTCTCTGGGTTTGGAACTGTTATACAAATATCCTGGATTTATATTACTGGAACCCCGTCGCTGCTTCCTAATTACCTAAATTAATTTCCCCATTGAGTATAATTTGTGTTTGTGCCCTGTTGGGACCCCTGCAATTTAGGCAACAGGGTTATTAAACTATCAGTAACATGAAAGGCAATTTAAAACATCTATTAAATGAAGGGTTTTTTTAAAGTTGAAAAGCAGTATAACATGCTATTTAAAGACTTTTTTTTAAAAGCAGTCAGTTCCCAAAGGCCAGTTAGATTTTTTTTTAAAAAAAGTATTTGCCTACATACAAGGACAACAGGGAAAGGTATTAGTACACCCTGCATACCCCAAGTTATATTTGGGGTCTCCATATTTTCATATCTGGAGTCAGGCATATTCTTAAGAGGTCATGATGACCTACGGAACCACAGATGAACCCCATGAGAAGGACACAGAGGATCCAGGTAACACCAAGACAAAAGCTGAATAGGTGTACTATTCCTTCCTTCCCTCAGTCCCTTTGCATATCCTCTTGCATGAAGAGACAAAGGACATCTCATTGCACTGAAGGCAGTAAGCCAGTGCTTGCTACTTAGCTCCTGCCATGCTCCCAGCCAGCTTTCCTATCCATCCACACTGGAGTTGTCTTAATCCAATCGCTGTTTTTGTTAACTCCAAAGTTAAAGCCATCAACCTATCTGGAATCCCATTATTGATTCCTGAGAAGACCATCTCTTATTTTTGTTACATCTTATTACATTACAAGATATCACCTAGCACACCTAAAAGCTAAGATCTCGGGTATAAATATTAGTCCTGAAACCTAGCCTCTTTGCACATAGTTGGTCCCCGTCAGCTTTCCTATCCATCCACACTGGGATGTGACTCTCACTGTTAGAGTCACATCCCATTTTCCATAGTTGTCTCCCCAGGACAAGTAACTGTTGCCTCTTTGCACCCCAAACCTCTGTAGTCCAATTTCCATACTTCCATTTTGGTTAGCTTTGAATGCTGTGTCTGAATTGTCATTGTGTGTTTGGTTCATTGTTACACTTTGGACAGGGCAGTTTGTAGATTTGATTTACATTAATGGTGTGATGATGATAATGATGATGATGACGATGACGAAAGTCTCTCTCCCCTCCTTGGTCTTCAATTCTGTTGCCCCCTGCACATCTACAATTAAAGCCTTCTTTTTCTCAATTATGGTTAAGTCCAGCATATGATGTTTTAATTGTTTGGATCTTAAAGTGCCTTTCTATTTATTATCACCTATGGATGCCTCTTTTACAAAAAAAATAACATTAATCGCAAAATGGATAGAATGGTTTAGCAACTACTTGCAAGGCAAGGCAAGGCAAGTAGTTGCTAAACCATTCTATCCATTCTGAGATTAATGTTATTTTTAAAAAATGTTATTTAAAAAAAACATGCCATGCCCTGCCTTGCCTTGCCTTCCTCTCATCTTCCTCTTCCTCCTCCTCCTCTCTGCCTCGGCTGGATCACTCGATCCAGCCATGACAGGGTCTTTTTAGGACCCGTGGGCCTCCCTCCTCTCTGCTTTGGCTGGATCGAGCAATCCAGACATGGCAGGGTCTTTTTGGGATCCGTGGGGGTCCCCCTCCTCTCTGCCATGACTAGATCAAGTGATCCAGCCATGGAAGGGGTCTCAATGGGACCTGCAGGGGTCCCCCTCCTTTCTGCCTTGCCTGGGTATTCCCCGGCCTTCTCTCTGAGCATCACAGTCTCTCAACCTCAGGGCACACATCTGTCAGCCTCACACTCTCTCAGCCTCCAACCCCAACCCCAACCCCCACTCCCCACAAATTTCCAAGCAGGGCTGTCGCTTACATCACAAATAATTGACAGGTGGTTCTGAAGCAGTGCTGCCAGTGGGGACGACAATCATCCCTAAAAAAAGAAAGGGATTGCACTCCAGTAAGGAAAAGATCCCCTTTCATAGTGAGAACAGGGGACTTTTTTGAATCGCTTTCCAAACCAGGGCAAGGGCGAATCAGGAAGTGATTCATCCTGCCAGTGGGTATGACCCCCCAAGTGGACTGACAAGACATCTGAATGAAACTGCTGTATATAGGGTCACAAAAGCACAATTACAAATGGCAACATGGCTTGAAAGACATCACATTATCCAATGACACCTCACTATTGCCTAGATTCTAGATAGAATTTGAATCACTGAAGGTACAAAACTCAAGTAAGTAACATCTGGTAGACTGTGAAACCAATGATTATGAGGATAACAACTATTATTATTTTCGTATGATGTATATATAGTCACAAAAACATGCTTTATGCACAAACAAATGGCCAAGAAAGGAAAGAACTCTTTGTCCTTTTCACTTGTAGCTCCCGTTCTGATCACAATACAAGTACAGAGGTGTTAGGATGTTGCTTTTTCCTTTCAATATTAGTCTGAGGGGCTACGGAGGGATTTTAATCTCTGGCTACAAGTGTGATGCACATTAATGTTAATGTACCCCCTGGAGGTGCTACTGCTGCTTCAAAGCTCTGATAACAAAGTAAGCAGAGGTTGCACAGAATAATTCAAAAACAAAATGTTGGGGACTTTATCTTTGTAATTCTCCAGTTAAAAGAAAATGCACCCCCCACCAAGTTCCTGCAAATCAAAAATTTATGGAGAATATTGAGCATCTTGACTCCAGTTGTGCCTTATATTGAGGAAGCCATCAGAGAAGGAATCAAATGATTCAACGTCCTATGAATGCTAATGGCAAAATCAGATTAACTGGGAATAGATTAACTCAGCAATTCAGACAGGGCTGGGGTGAACACAGACAACAGAGCTAAAGGCTATTTAAAAGGAAGTCAGCAGCTTGGAATATATCTATTCTTTTCACTTTTGCCTCTGGTAAACAGATTTTTTATCCTTTAGGAAAGATATCTGCAAACCAGTTTGGCTGGGGCCATGGAAACTAAAATAAATTCATGTACAATCTGCCCTCCACATTTACAGCTTTGACTTTTGCATATTTGATTATTTGCCATTTTGATTAATTTGTTATCTCTAGGAATCACTAGATCTTCCAGCACAACCTCTGCCAGAAATTGACCATAGAATTGTACTGGAGAACTTAGAAGTTCCTAGAGAAAACACTTCTCTAGGCATTTGTAGGTCCTCCAGCATGATTCTCTTAGCAACTTCTGGCAGATATTTTGGCAAAGAATAGAGTTGCACAGGAGGACCTGGAGATTCCTAGTGAGGTGTTCTGTTAGGTAAAAAAAAACAGTGTTTTTAATTTGATTTCCCCCATATTCATGGGGTCCTTCACATCTAATACCAGCAAATGTGGAGGGACCACTGTATTCCTGGGACTGGTTTAATATAGAAGGTGGCCAATTTCCAGAGATTCTTGGTAGCTGCTAGGATATAGGTACATGGTGGTCTGACCCAGCTAGATACTCTGCATGTTCTTAAATAGCAGTACATTCTGAAGACCATTTCACCGGTTAGTTGTGACATAACCACTAAGAGACAAGGAGTCTGCATTCTTGCTTTGCACATTTAAGACACATCAATGGGACCACTTTTTTCTTTTTTAAAAAAGAAAAGCACTAAATTGAATAAAACAAAAGTATCTTCTTTTCAAATAAGCCATCATTTCATAATTATCATTGGATCTGATTATGGTTATTGTTTACCTTCAAGTCCTTTCTGACTTAGGGTGGCCCTGTTTCTTGGCAAGATTTGTTCAGGTAGCATGGGTTTCTTAAAAACAAGTCATGCCAGACTAATCTGATCTCATATATATATTATATAAAAAATTACCAGCTTAGTAGATGAAGGAAATGCGGTAGACATGGCATATCTTGATTTCAGTAAGGCTTTTGACAAAGTCCCCCATGATATTCTTGCAAAGAAGATAGTAAAATGTGGGCTATACAGTACAACTGTTGGGTGGATTAGTAATTGGTTGACCAACCGAACTCAAAGGGTGCTCAGCAATGGATCCTCTTCATCCTGGAGAGAAGTGACCAGTGGGGCGCCACAGGGTTCTGTCCTGGGCCCAGTGCTATTCAACATCTTTATCAATGACTTGGATGAAAGCACAGGGGGCATGCTTATCAAATTTGCAGATGACACCGAATAAGGAGGAATAGCTAATACCCCAGAGGGCAGGATCAAAATTCAAAATGATCTTAATAGATTAGAAAGCTGGGCCAAAGCTAACAAAATTAATTTCAACACGGAAAATTTAAGGTACTGCACTTAGGAAAAAAAAGAAAGAAAGAAAGAAATGCACAGATATAGGATGGGGGACATCTGGCTTAACGAGACTATGTGTGAAAGGGATCTAGGAGTCCTAGTAGACCACAAGTTGAGTCAACAGTATGATGTGGCAGCTAAAAAGGCCAATATGTTTCTAGGCTGCATCTACAGAGGTATAGTGTCTAGATCAAGAGATGTAATAGTGCCACTCTATTTTGCTTTGGTCAGGTCTCATCTGGAATACTGTGTCCAGTTCTGGGCAACACAATTCAAAAAGGATGTGGAGAAACTGGAGTGTGTCCAAAGGAGGGCGACAAAAATGGTGACAGTTCTGGAAACCATGCTCTATGAAAAAATATTTAGGGAGCTGGGTATGTTTAGCCTGGAGAAGAGATTATGAAGAGGTGATACGATAGTCCTGTTTAGGTAACTGAAGGGATGTCATATTGAGGATGGAACAGGCTTGCTTTCTGCTGCTTCAGAGAATAGGACACAGAACAATGGACACAAACTGCAGGAAAACAGATTCCACATGAACATTAGGAGAAACTTCCTTACAGTGAGATCTGTTCGACAGTGGAACACAATTCCTCAGAGTGTGGTGGAGGTTTTTCTTCTTTGGAGGTTTTTAAACAGAGGCTGGAGGGCCATCTGTCGGAGATGCTTTGATTTTGAGTTTCTGCATGGCAGGGGGGTTGGACTGGAAGGCCCTTGTGGTCTTCAAACTCTACGATTCTATGATTCTATGATAGGGCATTCAGTATACTTTGGACAGTTCCAAAGACTGCTGTTTTGCTCTGGGACTGAATTAGACCAATCTAGTTCAACCAAGATCTGTTAAAAATCAATCTACCGAAAATAAGCTCAACTAATTCCACCAATTTGGGATTCAGTTGAATTAGTTGCACAGCCTTGGTCTGAATGTTTAAAAGGCTTGGCTGGCAAAAAAGGATGCTGCAGTATACTTGAAACCTGTCAAAGATGCTTACAATTTGGAGTGCCTTTTCAAATACATATAACATTTATAGCTTTGAGCAAGTGCTTTAGAAAGCTGTGTTTCTTTTAAAGAATATGTCTCATGAATGTCTATTTTATTCTGCTTAAACAGGCAATAGTGCCTCTTACCCAGAAAAAAATTGTATGGTTCAGGAAACAACTTTGCTAAGAGAGCCATGTTACACTGAATTGCAAGTTATCACTGATTTAGGTTTTTGAATCTTCACTGTGGGGCTTTAAAAACCCCAAAAGGGCGGTCTGGCACCACCTCTTTTTACTGTACATCTTCGCCGCAGCAACTATACGGAGAGGCAAAGGTGCGCAGTTTAAAAAAAAGGAGGTGGAAACCTAGCTCCTTTTTGCATCTCAGTTGCAACACAAAAAGTGCTGCCAGTGCTTTCATAATGTCGCAACTGTGCAGCACCATATAGACGGTGCGCAGCTGTGAGGTCGTCAGTGCATACGCTGTATAAATGGCACAGTGCAGTGACGACGCTCCTGTCACATGCTAGGGTTGTGGGGCATGTGTAAGCTCCGCCCCAAGGCAACCCTAGCACATGACGAGGGCACCCTATAGTGCCCATCTGTTTCGGGCCTTTGACACAACATTAAATGCAGTGGGATCCTACTGTTTGGGCAAATGGGACATCACCCATCTACTCCTCAACAGGATGCTGAGCAGCAAACCAGGAAGTCACCTCCACCTCTGATGATCTTTAATTTCAGCGTCTGTACTTTCTACCCCATCGGCCCCACTGATTAAATGAAGTTTTATCTCTCAGCACAGACATTCAGAACTATTTTTTTATCTGGCTGCCATTTTTGCCAAAACACTCATTATTGTTGAGGTCAATGTAATCTTTAGTTTTCACCCAGAAATGTTTGCTGTGTGCCACCTTGGGTTCTATTTTGGGAGAAAGGCAGATTACAGTTACTGCAAAATTAACAAGTAGATGTCTGAATTACTTGAAGTCCCATTTGGGAGAAAAGCAGGAAATAAAAAAATTAATGAACAGACATTAGCTACGTGGTAAAGACAGTCCCTATCCAAAATAAACCACTTTAAAGTTTGCATGATTGAATCTTTTGGTAAGTGATTCCTTACCAGTGTTTTTTAAGGTTACAGAGGTTATAGAGGTAACAAAAAGAAGACTGACAGTGGGGCTTTCTAGATTGGCAGGAAAGTGTGACATGAAGTTGCCTTTTCCTTAATGCTTAGCAGCTGCACCACAGCCTTTAGATGGAGCTGCGCTGTTCCGCAGTTTTTAAAAAAGAAGCTGGGAAAACCAGCACCTTTTTAAAGGCGCTTCTTCTCCCCTAAAACGCAAAAAAAGCGTTTTCATGGCACACTTTCCCTTTTTCTCATCTAAAGGCTAGAGTTTCATGCAGCCATGAACACACTTCTTTTTGCCAATCTAGAAAGCCCCAATATGATGTAACTCAGCCCCTGAGTGTTACAGCCAAGTAGAATAATTTTAAAACTGGAAGATTATGATCCAAACACCAACACTGTCACTTTAAAACTAAAATGCAGTAGCAAGCTGTCTTCAACCTTTTCCTGGTCATTTATTTTTATTGCTTTTGCCTACCACTCTACTCACAACTGTAGCAAGCATGTCTCAAAGCCTATTGCACAGTAGGCAGGAAAAAGCAGATAAACCAATGAAATAGCAGGCAGGAGAAACCACCGATATAGAATCTCTCTCACTTACCCAGTAAATGTTGATGAACAAAGGAGTCCTAAAGAAAGCTATCTGATCAACATAATGCAATAAAATTGAAATCCCCTATAAGCAGGAATGCAATTTCAACTTTGCAATGATGCAATTTATAAGTTCAGAAAGCCCAAAAGCCATCCATGACAGCTCTGCTATCATGAAGAAAAGATGGAAGTCCGACTCTGAGACTGTGCACAGAATTAAGCTTATTCAAGCACAGCAATTATTTCTACTATGTGGAATGTGTAAAAACCCAATAAGAGAGATTTAACTGTACTGATTGAAAACTTACATATTTAATATTCTTGTTTGTTTCATCTCATCTACTAAGGGAAAGAGTAAAGTACTGGAAAATAGGGAAAGGGGATGGAACATCTAAGATTGCTTCCTCATTAGACCTTTTCTCTAGAGTTGCCTTTCTTGGTTCATTCAATTTTTAGAAAATATTTTCTTATCTCTCAAGTATTCAAAAGTCAGAATGAAAGCATTGCAGTTTACACTTTCCTATGCTGCTCCTCTATGTGTTTTCAGAATAGATTTTTCTGGCAATTTTTATTGTAATAAAATGCAACTGCAGTACCAGTATAAAAAGGCAAAGTACTATTAAGGCTTTTCAAAACTGCTGTGCTTATGCAAGAACACCTGTTGTTTGCACAATCAACCTGCCTTATTACTTTTCATTAATCATGGCTGCATAACTAGGGAGAAATAACCTGTTAGTTGCTCTTTGAACAGTTTATATGGCCAGTTTGCCTGGATATTAAGCCAGGATTCTGGTGGAATTTTGGCTTACTTTGAATAAGTAGTTTTTTGGTGCATGTAGCCCATCCACTCCTATCTGGACAGCAGAAACATTATCAAACTATTGCCTGGAATCTCAGTTTAATTTTGGCATCACTAAAAATCTTTTGCATAGAAACAGTTTAAGTTGCATTCCAAGTCAGAAGCATTTCTCCTGTTAATTTAATGATAGATAATTTACACTCCTTACCTCCTGTTGTCTCTCACGGGATTTCCGTGCATGAGATTTAAGGAATTCTGCACACTTAGGGATGTCACGGTTTTGTCTGATGAAAGTCTCTAATCTTAAAGCCTACATTGGCAAGAGAAAATACACACAGATGAAACGTGCTTGTTTGGCATAATTCTAAACATTCTTTGTTGTCTTATAGATGTCAGCAAACCTATCACTGGTCTAAATCAGTGATGGGCAACTGTGGGAGGCATTAGCTTCCCCAGAAGACCTCGAGGGACTATTTCCTACCCACCACACCCATACAAAAATATTGAAATGCCCCCAGATGCCCCCTAGGGCCTTTTTAGGCAACAGGTTCTTAATTTCTTGTTTAAGACAAAACAATTTCTAGTTTTCTTGTTCTCCTTCATTTCTTGTTTTTGAGAAAGTTCTCTCTTGGGCCTAAAATGGCACAGGGAGGAAAAAATGTAGCAAAAGTGCTCTCATAGTTCCCTAGAGGCCATTTTGGGCCAAAAACTTTTTTCTTTTTTCCCCCAGGGGACACCTGTGAGCCACTCTTTGTCCATGTCTGGTCTGAATCCAGTGCTCACTATTGTGTTGGGAATCTGAGACCCACTCCCTTCAATCCTGAAATCTTTTCTGGTAGTGTAAATGTTATGATGGGTTGTCTAGCTTTCAAAAGGAAGTTCCTGAGGTGCAATTCTCAGCAACCGTAGCATGGGATGAAACTGTGTCATCCCATACACTGGATACCATTCTTCCATTTGCAAAAGACCAGTGCTGGATACAGCCAATTGTGAGCAAGACTGTCCTTCAACAGAATACAGTGGGGCCCTGGTATTCACTGAGGTTTAGTTCCAGGAACCCCCTCCCCCAATGGATACCAAAATCTAAGTCCCAATAAATACAATTGATAGTAAAATTTTGCCCCTTATATGAAATGGGAAAATCGAGATTTTAGAATTTATATATTTTTTAAAATATTTTCAAGTCGTGGATGCTTGAATCTGTGGATATGGAGGGCTGACTTTACTTCAAATACAGAAATGTATATACGACAGGTCTGCAGCCAATGCTCTGTCTGAGAAATATAAATGCGTACAAGTTACTTTTCCTCTCTACACACCCTGGTTACTCATTTAATAAACCATGGGAGAATCTCCCTCTGTTTCCTGTTTCCTTACCCATCTATGTGTCTTCCTCTTTCTACTACTGTTCTTCTCATCTCCTCCCAGATACATTTGCTATCTGTGCTGAGATTAACTGTCATAAGCACAAACTGATGTAAAATTTAGCTCAGTCCATGAATTTAAATTATGCACTGAATTCACTTAAGATGGTTGGAGAATTAATGACAAATGAAATTCATTTTAAAGGAATCTTCTGCAACCTTCATGGGAGATAAATTGTAACATTTTTGTATCTCTGATCATTTTAACAGCATGAAATAAAACCATCTACCCGTAAAGTTCTTAAACACAATGCAAAGACTACACCTTGGAGGCAGCAAATTTCTTTTTCGTGGAACCATATTCATAGCACTCAGTATTTTAGAAGATACATTTTATTTCCCTAGTTTATCCTGATGATTTGCCCAGTCTACATATTTTTCATGATATTTTGCTAGCATAGCACTGGAACGCTGGAAAATACTTAATACTCACTAACTCTGCATTCTTAACCATCAATCTTTTGTCCATCTACCCACCCATCCACATCCCAGTATTCCCATACTACAGAGCATGGGTGAAGCCAAAATACTAGTTGATTGCAGAACAACTTCAAAGTTTACTTGGACAGCTATTGAAAATTCTACTCTAAAGCACAGTTACTAAGTTCAATGCATTTAGGACGGCATCTTTAGGCTACCTAGTGACTTTATGGCCAAGGCAAGAAATAAAATGATGGCTGTATCTTCACTGCAAAATTGATGCAGTTTGACACCACTTTAACTGCCATGGCTCAATGCTATTAAATTCTGTAGTTTGAGAGATAGTTTGCTTTCTCTATCAAAGAGCTCTGGTGCCACAACAAACTACAAATCCCAGGATTCATGGCAGTTAAAGCAGTATTGAACTGCCTTAATTCTGCAGAGTGGCAGCAGCAGATGATTCCATTCTTTATTTTACAATAGTTCTCATTTACACTCTTTAATTATTTCAGGATCATTGCAGAACCCAGCACCTTTTCACAATACACAATGATAGCACTGTGATTCCACTTGAATTCTATCCTACAGAATCCTGGGGTTTATAATTTGGGGAGGTACTTGAGCTATCAGGCAGATAATTCTAAGTATCCTTTCATAAACTGCAGATTCCACAATTACAGAGGATGGAACCATAGTGGCTAAAGTGGAATCACAGTATTATATTTGTGTAGTATGAAAGGATCCTTTCCAGCTAACCTACTGTCTTATTTAATGCAAATATTCCTGGCTCTATGTATTCCATAACTACAGATTCACAGGACTCCTAACAAGAAGTGTCATGTGCAGATTATCAGACCAGTTTCACTGCTGGGATGTAACTTTCTTAAGGCAGATTTTATGGCATTCACTCATTGCCAGGCAATATGCAGCCTGTGTGCAACCCGGGTTTCTCCTGCATCTTTCCAAGAACAGGAAAATCCCGTTCTTGAAAAGCTGTGAGAGAAGCCTGGGTTGTATACAGGCTGTATATTGTCTGGCGATGGGTGGATGTGATAAGATCCACCTTAAGAAAGTTACATCCCAGGTTTATGCCAGCAGCGAAGCTGAAGAGATAATCTCCTGTATGTTGGGGTGGAGAATCTATATCCAACAGATATAACTAGGTTACAAGTGCTGTCATTACTGGCCATGGTGGCTGAGACTGATGGGAGTGGGGTGTCTGGAGAGCCACTGGTTCTCCACTACTACAACATGTCCTGATTTCCCTTTCCCTTTTGTTTTTGCTTTGGCATAAATTCTAGCCATGACAACGAAGTAAATATTAGGCAGATGGGATACAGCAGGAGATCCATAACACTAGAATTTATAAGCTCAGACCAGTGATCCATCTAGATCTTCCCCTTAAGCATAGAGCCTGGAAAATTTGTTTTTTGGAAAAAAGTTTCCAGAATCACCCAATCAGCATATAAAATAATTACTATAAAAATGCAATGACAATACCTTAAAACACAACAATTTGCTGAATCTTCATGACATTCAGAATCAGCTGCCTGATACTTGGCTCACTTTCCTTATGGCAATTCCCTTCTAAAAATGCCTTCCTCACAGCTCCATCATATTAACAAATATACCGGTAGGTTTAGGAACAACCACTTCTCTGTATAACATGCCAAACACATGTTTATACAAACAGTCACTATATTCTGCCACCCATGGAGCTTGTTTAAGAGACTTGTGTGTGAAACAATCATTGTATTATTCCACATATAGTCCTGTGGCATATCCTTGAAAAGATGCAGTTGAAGCCTCTGCATATCAAGAATCTTTCAGGCAGGAAGAAAGATTAAAATCCTTCCTGTTCTCAAGGATAGATTTATGTTTCACATACCTCCAGAGAGCAGTCTTGAAGCTTTCCATTTACTGCTTCTTTCTCCTTCTGCAGCTGTCTTATCTCATTCTCATATTTCTTTTTTAATTCCTCTAACTGAATCTGAGCCTCCTAAAATCAACAAATTAAGCAGTTGTCAGGTAACACGACAGAGCAAAATCATGCCCTAGAGGCATAAGGATAATTTTTTTAAATACAGCTAATACACACATACGCTGAACTACATGGAATATATAAAGCCTGGAATGCATTTCTCAAACCTGGCATGAGAAGAGAAGTTACCTCTTCACCAGTAGGAAGTAAATTCAACTACCTCAAGTATTGATGGTGAAAGGTATATCCCACCCACCACCAGAAAAATATTAGGACTGCTGCATTCCTGTGAAGGAATTTTTCAACAACGAATTGTAGCCATTCCTTTTTTTTTTTTTTAAGAGTAAATACTTGCTCTCATGTTTTACCACATTTCTTAGTTGTTATTTTTAGGAACATGCAATCCCACATACTAAGGGGGATTTCTGAACAGAAATTCACATAATATTGCTTGTTAAATAGTTGGAGGGGTTTGTGCTTCTCAAGCTGATGTCGGAGGCAACAATTTCCCCCTCCCACACCAGGGACCAGTACCATATTTTTGGCTATAATAATAACATCATCTGAGGAAGTTGACTGAAGCCTACGAAAGTTCATGCTGCCAACTGCTTTCTTTCGGTCAGTCTCAAAGGTGCTACAAGATCTCTCTATGGACAGCAACATTTATTTATAATGCCCTTTTCACCAATGGGTAGACAATTAGATATATATAATCAAGAATGAAATGATAAAACACAACACTATAATATACTAAAAACAAAATCCTCATCATCCCACCAATCACGACTCATCTCAGCAGTCTTAGGCACACTCAGCTGCTTAATCCAGTGAATCGAAGAAGAAAGTGAGTAAGATAGTCTTCACGCCAGAGGTGCAAAGTCTGTTCCACAAATGTGGAGCCAGATCCTCAATGCTCACAGCCTTGACAGAGTTGTATGCATTGGTGGAACTACCAATAATCCTTTGGCTGTAGAGTTTAAATTCCAAGATGGTACATAGCAGGCTATCTGAGCTGTCAGGTACTGGGGAAGGTTAAAGAGCAGGGCCTTAAATACTAAGACCAAAAGCTTGTAATGAGCCCTAGCCTGAACTGGTAGTCAATGGAGGCATCTATGGGGGCGGGGGGAGATGTATGAGTATTTAGGGCGATATAAAACTGTCCAAACAGCACTGTTCTGGATTAAAACCAGAGTAAGAGAGCAGAAAGATAAACCTGCCAGTTGCCTTTATTATTAAATTTACAGCACTATATAAATAAAGGTTAATAATAATAATTAACATATCTGTCTTTCTTTCCTACAAACATTCTAGGGACCAGAAGATGAGTCACAGAACAGCACCAGTTCATGCACTACCACTTTGAGTAGCATTGGTATAGCCAAGGTATCATAAACAACAAAAGTGCTTATGCTTGGATATTTATACCATTCCCCCTTCCTCCACTTAACTCATTTATATATACTGTAATCTACATAAACAGGATTGATTGGTGATAACTTGAAGAAGGCTATACTTTGAAAAGGCCAAACTGCTGTATGCATTTTATAATATGTGCATTTTATAAAGCTGCTGTGTGCATTTCATAATCTTTAATTGACTGAAAATGAAACTTATATCTTAAAGCCTAGCTAGGTATGTTGCTCTCTGACCTGAAATCCCATTTTCTCAGCCTCTGGTCTGCAAAGCCTCTTTGTAGTTGCTCAGGTTGTACTTGGCTCTCACTCAGTAACTTTTCAACTACTGTTGTTTCATAAACATTTAAGCACTGAGTGTGGCATTAAAAACAGGCACATACTGTATATTGCCAATACTGGCTTTTCCAACCTGGTGCTCCTCAGATGTGCTAGCGTAGAAACCCCATCTTCCTAGGCAGCACATTTTGGCCCTCGTGGTCTCTTCTAACTCCATGATTCCACGATCCTGAAAATATCACAGAAAACTGGGGGAATGCAGTGCTAGGATGTGCATAATTGCCGGTGCTAGCAGGCAAAACCCAACTTATTTCAACTTTTAAATCCTGAGCTAAATGCATATTTCACACAGAGTCCAGTGGGAATCTGCAGAACTTGTACACTCATTTGTAGTGGAAAGAGCTGAATGTTCACCTTATCTGAATTGCCTTAGGACATCTGTATTTAGAGTTTACTAGCACACTTGCTCTTCTATTTCACCTGATTTGCTGACTGAATACAATTCAGCCTGAGAGAGAGAGAGAGAAGTGCCAATTACAAGGGCTTCTTCCACAGTGGTGGCCTATAAATTTTAAAGCAGGAAGATTTCAGATGATTCAGAGCAATGAAGCAAGAATCTAAATACTGCACAGAGGCAATAAAAAGGGCAAGTATAACACCCACAAAGGGAATATCTGACAATGGGAAAATTTATATTCAATCTGACTAATGAAAGCTGCACTCTGCAGCAAGTAACATTTCAAAATGTAAAACAGGTGTATGTGTGTGTGCATGTGTGTTTTAATGAAAAGCTCTGCTACAAAAAGAAGGCTCTATTTCTGGACAAAACAAGACTATTCTCAGATGTACAATACTGGAAAAACTGGGCTTTCAGACTCTGCTGCTTCTGTGTCGTTAGGCTATGGAACTAAAGTTTTTTTGTATTATGGGACAATCTTGCTTACTGTTGCAAGTGAATGGGAATTATCCAGAAGTTGTTGTTAAATGAATGTGGCCCATGTCTATACAGCTCCACCTACCTTATTAGGATTTTGTAAAACTTATTATTATTAATTATTGTCAAAATGTTGGTTATTAATATTTTATTTAATGGATGTATACCAATGTCTGGTAACTAACCAAAACAAAATCAAATAAGTAATATTGAAATGTATACTTGAAGATAGGGTGTGACTCAATAAATGTGCCACTTTGTGTCTTTTTCTTTCTTTTGGACTGTTCTTCTTTCCTTTCTGTGTCCCTTGGGATCCTTGCTTCTCGACATCCTACGCTCTTGCCTGGTGGAACTCATTCTCAGTACTATACTATTGTAGCTCTTACAATATGTACTTATTCATTTTTTAATATTGCCTTAAGGCCGCCTTGAGAAAGGTGGGATATAAGGTAATAAAATAAAATAAAATAATAATAATAATAATAATAATAATAATATAGCAATGGTAAGTACATTTCAGTACTGCTTATCAGTGCACTTAAGCACTCACTAAGAGGTTTACAAAGTGTAAGATGATGATGATGATGATGATGATGATGATTATGGCTTGTTAAATATGACAGTCATTCTGACCTGTCCTCAGGGAGAGGGAGAGTACTCTTACATAGTGTCTAAGTGACAGAACATTTGAGGGTTCTGTATAAAGTGAGAGTTCATAGATTCCCCATTCAAACCTGTAGAGATCTGGGGTATAACGATGCCCGAGCCTCATTTTAGCATTTACTGATGCTATTAAGAATCATATGTAAAAGAAGACTGCAGGATGGCTCTGCCCTTGTTGCTGTATCCATACATTGGTGTGGGAAACCCGTACAAAGGAATCTGCTGTATGTGCACAGACCCTCTTGTCTGTGGAATACTATTCAGCACTGTGTAGAGGGAGCCTACATCTCTAAAACATACTTTCCACTGCTGATGTTTCCACGAATGCATGGAGAACAAGGGAAGCCGTCAACAGAAACAGAAGTCATTTTAGAGCATACTTGTGTGAGACACTTTCCTACACAAGCTACATTGAAAGGATCTGAACTGCTATGCTCAATTTTGCTATGTGAAACTTCCTGCAATCTTAAGAGGGGACAGGCAGGGGAATGTCTAACAGAACTGGGCCCTTTGGGATTACTATTGTTTTTATTGCTACTAATTACTACAATATCGATAGGCATCATATGGAAATGATCCACAACAAACATGTCAGACAACCCAGAGATCTACCATGGTAGATTCAAAAATACTATGATCATTAAGTATGTAAATTGTTTTCCATATGAAATCTTCTCAAAAGCCACTTGCAATATACAAATATGAAGTGTGAAGAGCAAATTAAAGGATGGAGATTTTTAAATGTCTAAAACCATATGATTAATTATAATTTGAGACCAATGTTTCCCATCCTTCCAATACAAAGAATTGTTTTCTAAATTAAAAGCAGTGGGGCATTTTGCTCTTGCATACTTAAAAGTGATTTCTCTTGCAAGAGTGAGAGCTATCTAGCCACAGAGGATCCCATCCTGTGCAAGCTGAGTCTCCCCCGGACATACGGCCAAGACGGGAAATCATGCAGAAAGACAGCAGTCAGACTTCTCTGTGGGTAGATGCTCTGGACTCGCAGCAAGCCCTGAAATATTTATTGCTCCTGTGGCATACTAGCAGTTCCCTTGTAGTATGCTCTTGGGGGAATTAGAGAATTAACAATGCCCAGTACTGTATTGCAACATCAGTTAAGAGGAGCTAGATGCACTCCGGTCCCACAGCTAATTATGACAGTGACTACACCAGTGCATTTAATATTTAAGGGTGGAAAGGGTGCTATGCAAAGAGGCTTATTGTAAGCGTTTGTTGGACATGTTTTTCTTTTCTTCATCTCATGAAATAATGGACAGTTGAAGGAATACTGCCTTAAGGACATGATTCAGATGGAACCGAATCTATCCCTTAACCTAAATACTGCAGTATGGAGAGGGTTCTGTTCTTTTAACCATGCTTACTTGGTCTTACTAACATCTCAGAGGGGGCCACTGTAAGCTGATCACTCACTCCTCAGTTGCATAACCCTGTTCTTTCATCTGCATAGCCCCACCAGAGCTATCCTGAGCTCTTACGAGGCTGAGGTGTAATGGGAATTCAGTCAATAATAAGAAAATTTTGCCACATCCAGATCTCCACATGAAGCTTAAGACTGAAAATCCTGTTTAAAAGGTGCAATGTGTATAACAGAAAGGAAAATATTAAATGCACAGGTTTGAAGTTCATATCAGTGCTTCAAGCCAGCTAACTCAAAACAAGTGATAAGAAAGAAAAACATCTGTTCTCTTAGAAAAGAATAGAAAAAGAAAGCGACATATATTATTGACAGAAGTGAAATCTGACATGGAACCTCAGAAGACTAGGAAATGAATGGCTTTTTAAAATGATAGACGGAAAACCCATGTGTGGGTAGTAGGACTGTGTGCCTATCACAATCCCATTTCCAGAGGAAGTGAATACCTGCTTGTATTAGATAAGGGAAAAATAAACAACTGTCGCCATAACGTATAAGAACAGAGAGAAGGCAGTCGATCATGGCTGGTCTGCTGATGTGAACAGACTAAAGACATAAATGCTGCTGGCTGAGGGCAATCCCCAGGATGGATGAAAATATTTTGTTTACCATATTCTGTCTGAGATGTTGGTATATGCTGAACAATAACAATAGCTATGCTGAATTAATGCTGAGCACAGAAAAGTATCTGTACTATAAAAAAAAGTAAAATTGTGTAAACCAAGTTAGAGGTTGCAATAGGAAAGCACAGAGGTGTTAAGTAAGCAGTTATACTGCTGAGGGGAGAAGGCAAGGGAATCAGCTATGTTCTTTAGAAAACAAAAACAAGCATAGGTCCAAAACACATTGCTGAAATAATCCAGTTTGAGACCGCTTTAATTGCCCTGGCTCAATGCTAGGGAATTTTGGAAACTGTAGTTCTGTGAGACATTTAGCTATCAGAGGAGTTTATCACATGGGAGAAATTTCTCTCAATTGCGAATGGAGCCAATTCGCAATTACGTGAATTCGCTAGTTTAGCAAATTTACGTGAAATCTGATTGCATTCAGAATGACTTCCCATTTCCCAAAAATGACCCCCCCATTGCCCAAAATTGCATGAGATACTCTAATACGCAATTACGTGAAACCCCATGATTGCGTCCGGAATGACTTCCCATTGCCCGAAATTGCGTGAGATACACTCATATGCAATAACGTGAAATCCCATGATTGCGTTCGGATTTCCATTGCATTATACCCCCAAATTCTGTCAAATGATGAACTCCAGAGAGAACTCTGGTGCCACAATAATCTACAGTTCCCAGGATTCCCTAGCACTGAGCCAGACCAGTTAAAGCGGTCTCAAACTGGATTATTTCTGCAGTGCATTTTGGACCAAAGATGAGCCTTTGATGTGAACTGCATTTGGCTCTTCCAAATGGCATCACCAGACGTTTATTACTTTAGTCCAGAAATAAAATGTCTTCAGCACCACGATTGAAATTGCCTATTTAACTCTGACTATTTTAACTGTAGCATTCTCCTTGTATGGTTCTCCATGCCAAATACTCATACCAAAGGTAAGTACTAGTTACCAGTACTAGAGCCAGACATGAAGAAAAGTTCAATTCAAATGGGAAAGGGGGGCAGCAAAGATAGAAAGATAAATCAATTCCCCCCCCCTTTTTTTTTCTTTTCTTTTTTGAAGCCACTCTGAAGAGCCAACAAGTACATGGGGGAAGAGGAGGAAGTGTTGCCATCCTCTCATCACCCACCTCCACTGGTGGGGATTAAGAGGGATAGAAAGTACTAGGATGTACTGTATATATTTTGAAAGTGTGAGTGTGTAGAATTTCTACAGCAAGTCTAATTGTTACTTATGTCAGTAAAGGAGTGGTTTTGTAGTTCTAAGAGACTTCTATCTAGATGCAACCTAGGACTGCTGATGCAAAGCTTACCTGAATTTCCTAGGAGACTTACTAAATAGTTTCAGCAATCACTTTGGCTGCAACTAGTTTGGAAATCTTAAATGGTAGAAAGGGGCCAGAAAGATCCAGCACAAGGACAAACCTGTCAAGCCGTGCAGAAGCAAAGACTACAAAACTGAATTTTGACATGTCAAGAACATAAAGCAATTGTGGACTTGCATGCCAAATTCACCCCAGCCATTGTGGTAATGCAAACTTTAACAAGAGGCCCCAATACCAACATATGTGAAAGCAGAATATTGTCCAGACTAATACATCTCCCTTTGTAATTACCATATATACTCGACTACAAAATTGACCTCATGTATAAGTCAAGGGCAGATTTTGGGGGCAAAATTATGGATTTTGATAAGACTCATGGATAAGTCAAAGATAAAATTTAGCAGCATGTAACAAACAATGTAAAGGATGAAGCAAAGGAAATGATGCCAAAGAACACACAAAATTCCAGCAAGCATAACTGTTTGTGATCACCTTGGATGGATGCGATAGTAGAGAGTGTTGAATTTAAGAGATTAAGCTCTCACCTTTCACCAGGGTATGGTTTCTTTTTTAAAAATAAGAGTTAAAGTACAGTATTGACACTGACCTGTGGACAAGTTGATCCAGGTTTTTAGGGTCAATTTTTTGACTAAAATTTCTAGACTTATACATGAGTATACACAGTACTTCCTACAGCCACTAGGTGCTCAACCAAACCAATTGTTTCAAATAAAGTGCCATGAAAGGTTACAATGGGACACACACACCCCCGCCGCAGATACCTAAATCTGCAGATGCTCAAGTCCCATTGTCCCCAATGGTGGCACATGCATTAGGGACAACAGGATTTCAGGTAAGCCTCCATTGTCCCTAATGGCGACATGGCTGTGTACATATGCTGCTACACAGGCTTGTCATCTGCAGATGC
The DNA here is from genome assembly GCA_034509955.1 of Urosaurus nigricauda. Taxonomy (NCBI): domain Eukaryota; kingdom Metazoa; phylum Chordata; class Lepidosauria; order Squamata; family Phrynosomatidae; genus Urosaurus; species Urosaurus nigricauda. The sequence continues at coordinate 95,957,258 of JAOEGL010000005.1, read as the reverse complement.
TTGAATTTGTGGATGGCAGGTATGCAGATACCTGCAGAGGTTTTACTGTACTAGAGCAACCATTTTAGAAGGGATGAGAGGAAATGGTCCTCTTGAATTCCAAGTCTCTAGGGCCAGATGAACTGCATCCAAGAGCACTCAGGGACTGGCGGATGTAATCTCTGAGCCACTGTTGATAATCTTGGAAATTACTGGAGAACAAGAGAGATCCCAGAGGACTAGGAAGAGAGCAGATGTTGTTGCCATCTTCAAAAAGCCAAAAAAAAAAAAAAAAAAAAAAGCAACCCAAACAAGTACCAACAAGCAACCCAGGCAACAGACCAGTCGGTTTGATGTCAATATCAGGAAGGGTTCTAAAACAGATTGTTAACAGTCAGTCAATCATAGATTACCAAGAGCCATCATGGGTTTCTCAAAAATGAGTCATACCAAACTAATCTTACCTCTTTTTTTCATAGAGTTATATGCTTGGTAGATCAGGGGAGTGCTGTGGATATAGTATATCTTCATTTTAGTAAGGCTTTTGACAAGGTCTCTGTTAAGGCAGATCCATAAGTGGTTGAATGACTGAACCCAAAGTGTCCTCACTAATGGATGCTCTTCATCTTGAAAGGAATGACTAGTGGGGTGCTTCAGGGTTCTCTCCTGAGCCTGGCATTGTTTTTAAATGACTTAGATGATGGAATAGACAGCATGTGATTCTATGATTCTATGTTTATTAAATCTGCAGATGAATCAAATGGAGGGAAGGCATCAAATACCACAGAGGACAGGGTCAGAGTTCAAAATGATCTTGACAGATTCAAGAGCTAGGCCAAAATTAATGCAATGAATTTTAAAAGAGATAAACATAAGGTACTACATCTAAGCAGGAATGATGAAATGCACAAATATAGGATGGATAACACCTGGCTTGATAGCAGCGCATGTGAAAAGAACCTAGAAGTCTTAGGAGACCACAAGTTAAACATGAGTCAGCATTATGAGGTGCCAGCCAAAAAAGCCCATGGAAACCGGGACTGCATAAACAGGACTTTAATGTCCAAATCAAAGGAAGTAGTAGTGTCACTCTATTCTGCTTTGGTCAGACCTCTACTGGAATACTGTGTCCAGTTTATGTGTCCAAAGAAGGATAACAAAGATGATCAAAGGTCTGGAAACAAAGCCTTATGAGGAAGAACTAAGGGAGCTGGTTATGTTTAGTTTGGAGAAGAGGAGACTGAGAAATGGCGTGACAACAACTTTAAGTATCTGAAGGGATGTCACATAGAATATGGATTTTGTTTTCTTATGATCCAGAAACACAAATTAATGGATTCAAATTACAAGAAACCAGATTCCAGATAAACATTAGGAATAACTTTGACATTGGAATGACTGCCTCAGTGGCTGGTGGACTCTCTTTCTTTGGAGGTCATTAAACAGGGGTTGGATAGGCAACCTCAGGAGTGTTTTACAGCAGCAGGTTGGACTGAATGGTTCTTATGATCTCTTCCAACTCTAAGGGTCTATCATTCATGGCTTGGAATTAAGGATGGATACAGGCAATGGTTTCCACATTTTGCTGAGGCTGCAATTGGTGTTCATTGCTGATTTCTCACAAATAGACTGCTACCTGCCAGGGGTGTTTCTGTAGTGATGCTGACTTTGAAATGCCCTCTTGCAGGAAGTATAGCTAGTGTTAACCTTACTGGCATTTCATCACTAGACCAAACAGACCCATCTGTTCCCAAGAAATTACGACTGGTTAATTGCTATTGCAATCTGTCTCATTCCTGACCGTTTTATTATAAGTTGCTGTATTTTCAGTATTTTATTGCTGCTGTCTAATATTGTTGTTACCTGCCCTGCAATTTTGATGACGAGTAGGATATAAAAAGAATTTAATACAATTTTATTGTTATTGTGGCAGATCAGTTGGGAGGGGAATTAAATGACTGAGATCCCAATCTCGACTGGCCCCACAGGTCTGCAATTTGAATTGCCAAAGAAGGGTCATAGAATCATAGAGTTGGAAGAGACCACAAGGGCCATCCAGTCCAACCCCCTGCCATGCAGGAACTCTCATTCAAAGCATACCTGACAGATGGCCATCCAGCCTCTGTTTAGAGATCTCCAAAGAAGGAACTCCACCACTCTCCGAGGGAGTGTGTTTCACTGTCAACAGCAGTTACTGTCAGGAAGTTCCTCCTAATGTTGAGCTGAAATCTCTTTTTCTGCAGTTTGCATCCATTGTTCCGTGTCCTAGTCTCTGGAGCAGCAGAAACAAGTTCCCTCCATCCTCAATATGACATCCCTTCAAGTATTTAAACAGGGCTATCATATCACCTCTTAACCTTCGCTTCTCCATACTAAACATCCCCAGCTCCCTAAGGCGTTCCTCATAGGGCATGGTTTCAAGACACTTCACCATTTTAGTCACCCTCCTTTGGACACACTCCAGTTTCTCCACATCCTTTTTGAATTGTGGTGCCAAGAACTGGACACAGTATTCCAGGTGGGGCCTGATCAAAGCAGAATAGAATGACACTATGACTTTCCTTCCTTTCCCTCCTTTCCAACATCTGCCAGTGAAGACCCGGCTGAGAGAGTGTTTGTTTGCCCTCCTTCTACCTGGGCTCCTCCCATGCCTGGGGTCCTGGATTTAAGGAGGAGTCTTGTCTCTCCCCCCCCCCCTTTTTTTTGTGTTGGGATTGTATATAGTTCACATTGTTTCTAGGATTGGGATGGGGGGGTTGAGAATGGGGATTATCTTCTTTTTACTTGTTTTGGTATGTTAATTGTTATATATTTTGCTTTGTTAATTTTATTTTATTTTTGGTTATTTTTTGTTATAATTACTATGTATTTTGTTGTTGCTTTGTTAATTGTTATGTATTTTGCTTTGTAATTTTACTGTTACTTAAATTACTATGTGTTTTTGTTGCAATAATTATGTATTTTGCTAGTTATTGTTATTGGTAATTGCTATCTGATTTTATTGTTATTGCTTAATACATTGCCATTTGTTTTTTAATTCATGTATATTGTTATTGTGTGTATAATCCCCTCTATTGTAACCTGCCCCAATTGCTTGCTCAGAGGGGCGGGCTAGAAAAAAATTGTTGTTATTATTATTATTATTATTATTTCCTTGATCTAGACAGTATACTTCTATTGATGCAGCCTAAAATTGCATTGGCCTTTTTAGCTGCCGCATAGCACTGTTGATTCACGTTCAATGTGGTCTACTTGGACTCCTAGATCTCTTTCACACGTAGTTTCTTTCAGCCAGGTGTCCCCCATCCTATATCTGTGCATTTCATTTTTCCGCCCTAAGTGCAGAACCCTACATTTCTCTGTGTTGAATTTTATTTTGTTAGCTTTGGCCCAGCTTTCTAGTCTATTCAGGTCATTTTGAATTCTGATCCTGTCTTCTGGGGTATTAGCTACTCCTCCTAACTTCGTGTCATCTGCAAATTTGATAAGTATGCACCCAATTCTGTTATCCAAGTCATTGATAAAGAAGTTGAATAGCACTGGGCCCAGGACAGAACCCTGGTAGCTGGTAATTTTATCCAAAAAGAAGAAAAAGAAGAGGAGGAGGAGGAGGAGGAGGAGGAGGAGGAGGAGGAGGAGGAGGAGATGATCAGATTAGTCTGGCTTGACTTGTTTCTCTGAAACCCACATTGACTTTTTGTGATTATGGAATTGCCTTCTAGATGTTCACAGACTCTCTGTTTCTTCTCCTGTTGTCCAGGATTTCTCAAAGATTATTGCCAATGGTTCCGATATTACATCTGCCAGGTCTTTTAATACACTTGGATGTAGTTCATCAGGTCCCAGAGACTTATAATCATTTAGATTAACCAGCTATCCCTGTACTATCGCTTTACTTATTTTGTGCTGAAATTCCCCTATTCTGCCCTCTGCTCCATTTTCTTCAAGTTGAGCACCCTTTGGCTTTTCTGAGAAGACTGAAGCAAAGAAGGTGTTGAGTAATTCTGCTTTTTCTCTGTCCCATTAGCATTTTGCCATCTTCTCCACACAGTGGCCCTACCGTTTCCTCCTTCTTCCTTTTGCTGCGAACATACCCCAAAAAGCAATTTTTATTGTTCTTGACCTCTCTGGCAAGCCTGAGTTCATTTTGCACTTTAGCTTTTCTGACATTGCCCCTACACATGCTTGCTATTTGTTTGAATTCCTCTTTGGTGATTTTCCCCTTTTTCCATTTCTTATACATGTCCCATTTAAAACTTAGCTCTGTTAAAAGTTCATTAGTCACCCATCCTGGTTTCTTAAGACATCTCCCATTTTTCTTCCTCACAATAGAATCCCACAATAACATCCCTGTTGTTTCCCTCCCATTTAATTTTTATCCAGATGCTCTCCACGTGGCTTCCAAGATTGATGTCCTGGATCTCTTCACTGGTGTAAATATCCCTGACATATAGTGCTATTCCTCCTCCTTTCCTGTTTGGCCTGTTTCTCTTTAAAAGGTTCTACTCCTTTATTTCTACATTCATGAGACTCATCCCACCAGGTTTCAGTGATGCCTATTATATCATATTTGCTTTGTGGTGCTAGGAGTTCAAGTTCATTCTGCTTATTTCCCATGCACTGTGCATTAGTGTAGAGATGTCTAAGAACATGGACTTGCTTCAATTGATTATATGTGGCAATTCAAATGGCAAGTGCAAAAAGGAGGCAGGATGTGGAATCCAGACTGGAGCCAGAACCCAGAACAAAGAGGTAAAACCTTTATAACCTTTCCCAACAGGGATCTTTGTCTGGGTCTGTGGTGCACACTGGCACTCTGTGTGGTAAAAACTCATAGGCAAAAACTCAAGTAAGATAATGTGTAGTTTGGCCCTAAGGCATGAAATGAGAATGAATTGCGAGTCCATAAAGTATGAATTCTGCTCTTATGTTGCTGTTTACATGGTGCCCGGGATGGGGGTGGTATCCAGGCATTTAGGGACTGTACAGACGGGCGGCATGCAGCCACCCCTTTCCTGGTTGGATTGAGACCACAGCAACCTCAAGCGGCTCCTTTTTGCACCCTCTAAAGGGCGCCATAGCAGTGGCAGCGTGGCTTTATGATGCCCCTTCAGAGCTGCATCATGTGGGTGCATCAGTGGAAGAGCATCATGACGGTGCATGCCATCTGGAAAGGTGCACAGCATCATGACTCCCTGTGGGCTTAGTCAGGGCATCCAAAGTGCGGACACTGAGTCCTGTCTCCACCCACAGGCCGGCACAAAGTGCCAGTCTGTGTAGGGCCTTAGTCAACCTTCCTATCTTTTCAGCTTCTGTTAAGAGTTAGACCCTAAAAAAAGTTGCCAACCAGGGAATTAAATCCATTCCACTCAAGCTTTGAAAAGCAAAGATCCTATGAATGAAAACCTGCACTTATAAAAGACATCTTCAGTTTCCATTATTCTTAGGAGCAGCTACTACATTAATCACAGTGGTGTCATGAGCTGTACATGCAAGTAGCAGCAACGCCAACAATGTGGAAGCACATCAAGGGTATACTAACCTTCCTTTTTGTCTGAGAAGCTTTTATTTAATACAGAAAAAAATCAGCTCAGCTCATTTTTTTAAAAAAAGAAAAAGAATGCAATAAAATTGTTGCTGTGATTTAATACTCCCCGTCTACTAGGAATAATTTAAATGATGTCACCATGAGCAAAAAGATTTAAAGGAATCAATGAATCATAGCACCTATTAATAGAAAAAACCCACCTTCTGCAGTTTTTTTCTCTCAACGTCCATGGAGGCTCGGACTGATTTAATTTCAAGAGCATGCTTCTTTACAAGGTCTTCCAGCACTTTTACCAATTGCTCTTTTAAACGACTCTTCTCTTCATCTGACTCTTGTTTAATTTTGCGAAGATCTTCTTTGTGGTGCTGCTTAATAGCTACCTTTTCCAGAGCTGTAGATTCCCTGGGCTGAAAGATACAGGCACATCAGTTGTGACCCACCAGTGAAACTTGAAGTAATTTGATGCTTTACTTGGCAGGAAGCCACTAAAAGTATTGTCTTTCCATTAACATTATACCAAAAAGAATTAATGCCTTACTTATCATCAGGTTCCTCTCTCCTTTTTTGAGGGGGGGGCATTAGTGTTTATTTGTACGTAAGAAAACTGTAGGACGTGGTTTTATTTTAAAACAAGAATCCTAGGAGTTTATCATACAATGAAATTTGGGGATACAATGCAATGGCAATCCGAACGCAATCATGGGGTTTCACATTATTGCGAATTAAAGTATCTCACACAATTTCGGGCGAAAGGGAAGTCATTCCGAACGCAATCATAGGTTTTATGTTATTGCGTATTAAAGTATTTCACGCAATTTCGGGCAATGGGGGGCATTTTTGGAAAATGGGAAGTCATTCTGAACACATTCCGAACGCAATTAGAATTCACGTAAATTCGCTAAACTAGCGAATTTATGTGAATTCTAATTGGCTCCATTCGAAATTGAGAGAAATTCCTCCCGTGTGATAAACTCCCTACACTGCACACAGTAATGCAGGCACTGTCACCTCCTGTTTCCACCTGGCAAAACAACATGGCACTCATTCTTTGACTATTCCAATCACTTTGGTTGGCAACAGGACCCACTTCCTGGAGTGGCTTAAATATGGCAGGCTTCTTTAGCCACACTTTCTGCAATCACATCACATTGCTTTGAGCTCTGGATAGAATCAGAGGCACAAACAATTCTGAGAACTTTATTTTAAAATTAAAATTAGAGCAGACTAATTACACATATGCAAACCATCTCAGATATAAGGTAAGCAGCAACATTCCTCCAATGAGAAATGTAAAGTGGAAATTCATTGTTAAATTAACAACAAATTTTCCAATCACTCTATTAAATGACAAAAAGAACAGTGTTAACATCATTAGTCTAAAAAAACTCATTATAGGCAAGCTTTGAGAAAACTACCGTAGCAGAAGGTCAAAAGGGTATTTCAAGTTCTTAAACAATAATGCAACAACAAATGTAAGTAACATAGCTCATTTATATAGTTAAGTTATTTTTCAGGTTAAATGGCCTTTTTTTCACAGTTAAATAAAATGTTCGACCAAAAATATACACACATACATTTGTTGCTGTATTCCTTTCAGCCCTTTCTGACTTATGGCAATCCTATAATGGGGTTTCTTCGGAGCGAATTTGCTATTGCCATCCTCTGAAGCTAAGAGATTGTGACTTGCACAATGTCACCCAGTGGGAAGTCAAAGGCTTTCACGGCTGGCATTCATAGGTTTTTGTGGGTTTTGGGGGGTATGAGGCCATGTTCTAGAAGAGTTTACTCCTGACGTTTCACCAGCAGCTGTGGCTAGCATCTTTAGAGAATGCTGGCATGGAAGAGAACAGGATATATATACTTTTGATTGAGAGGAAGTGATTTGCATGTTAATCTCTGTATTGTTCTGTTGTTAAATGGAAGCAGACAATTTCCCAGCAGACAATGGATCATTAATTAAACAGACACCCTGAGGCCTTGCATGGAAAACCCACAAAAAACTATGTCACCCAGTGGGGTTACATGGCCAAGCTATGGTCTCCAGAGTTGCAGTGCACCACGCCGGTTCTTCACAATACAATACATTGTAGCCAAGCTAAAAGAGAACCTCTCTTTGTATTACTAGCAACAATACACAAGATCCACCCCTATCTCCTCAACACAACTGTAGAAACTACAGCAATATATCTCAGACTCAGGCTTCTACATAAAATGTTTTCGCTGCCATGCCAAGACGGAAATAATCAACAAGAGACGAAACTTAGAACAGAATCTCAGTTGCAAGGAACAAGATGCCATACACAGTCTCAAGAACAACCCTAATATTGTCATCAAAGAGGCTGACAAAGGAGGAATGGTAGTAATCATGGCTAGATCTGCCTACATACAAGAGGCTGAGAGGCAACTATCCAGCACCATATTTTACAAAATCCTATCTAACGACCCCACAGAGGAATACTGGAAGGAATTACACAGGCTGCTCGGGGAATTTCCTATGGAGGCACAAAACCAAATGCTTATTGACATATTCCAGGAGCACCAGGCACAATCTACTTATTACTCAAAATACATAAACAGGGCAATCCTGGATGACCTATTGTCTCCAGTATTGGAACACTTACAGTCGGCTCCTCGGAATATGTGGACAATATTCTTAAACCATATGCCACCAACACCTCCAGCTATGTGAAGGACACCATGGACTTCCTAAAGAAGATACAATACATCCACAACCTTCCAGGAAATACCATCTTAGCAACTACAGATGTGGAATCCCTGTACACCAACATCCCATACAAAGATGGAATACAAGCCACCAGGAATATCATTCCATATAGGAACTTATCAGACTTAGCTACCAAGGTCTTCCAGTTTGTTCTCACACACTTTTGGGAACAACATATACTTTCAAGTTAATGGCACTGCCATGGGCACATGCGTAGCACCACAATATGCCAATATCTTCATGGTCAATCTAGAACAAGTCTTCCTTAACTCCTGTACCCAGAACCCACTCCTCCACCTGAGGTACATTGGCGATATCTTCATAATTTGGACTCATGGAGAAGACTCATTCAAGACATTTCACCAGAATTTCAACAACTTCCATCCCACCATCAACCTCAGCCTGGAACTATCTACAGAATAAGTTCACTTTCTGGACACCACAAAATGGACATCTACCAGTAAGCACCACACTATATTACAAACCCACAGACCACTACATGTATTTACATGCCTCCAGTTTCCACCACGAACACACCACCAGATCCATAGTCTACAGCCAAGCCCTCAGATACATGAGACAGGGATACCAAAATTACAACAAGCATTCCTCAAATTACATGAAGTAAACAAAACAACAACAAATAAACAAAGCAAGACTTGTACCCAGGACTAATCTATTACATAACAGATAGAAGAGAGAAAATAACAGAACCCCACTAGTGATCACATACAGCTTCCAACTGGGACCTCTCAGGCGTGTCATCAATGAATTACAACTCATTCTGGACAATAATGCCACTCTTTCAAGGACTCTTGGTGGCAGACCTTTACTCGCCTACAGACAGCCACCAAACCTCAAACAGGTACTCACCAACAGAAAGACACATGATACAGATGGGGACAGAGGTACTACATCTTGCCACAAACCAAGATGCCAACTCTGCCCATACATTTATCCAGGATCCACAATATTGGAGAAACTTTCATGTGCTCATCCTCCAATGTGATTTATGCCATACTATGTCATCACTGCCCATCAGCACTCCACACTGAGCAAATAGACCAGTCCCTGTGCCAGATGATAAATGGACATAAATCAGACATTAGGAATGGGAATACACTAAAACTGGTGGCAGAACATTTCAATCTCCCTAGGCATTCCATCTCAGACCTCAGAACAGCAGCCCTTGAACAAAAGAACTACAAAGGTAGATTGAAAAGAGAAACAGGAGAACTGGAATTCATCCATAAACTACAGTCCCTCAGCAATAAACTGGATAATGGCTTCCTGGCTCACTACACACATTTCAACACTATCTGATGCCATCCTCGGTGTGCAATAACATTTTCATGATGATCACTTGTTCATTCCTCACTATCAAATTTCAATGCTGGAGAGAACATTGGTAGCTTTTTCCCGTATAAATGGGAACATGCAAACTGGCTCCAATTAAGCATCAGAAAATAGGTGGAAACGGAAGAGATAAGTTGTAGTCATTTGTTTTACCACATCAGATAATCATGTAAGATCTTGGGTGCAGTAAATGAGAAAAAAGTGTTGCTTTTACACCTGAGAATCTCCACCATCCTGGTCGCCTTGGCTCTGTTTTGTGGGCAATGCCTGTTGACAGGTCAGGATGTGTTTCTTTAGTTCATCCACTTCACTTCTGACTTTGCTGTGGGAGTTCAGTGCCGTCTCCATTATTTCTGAGAATTGGATAAGTATACATTATTGGTTGGAACTGTCAGACAGGTGATTAAGATGATGAATTGTTCAAAACTATGAATGTGTTCCAATTATATACCTCTAGGAAATTTACCCAGCATTGCCCAGATTGTTGTTGATGATTTTAATTACGACTTTAATGAAATATAAATTTGTCTGTTAGTAGCCCATACGATTTGTTTTGAACCAAAATCCATGATATTTTCTGGAAAAAAACATTTGAGGAACAACTGTTTTGCTAACCAGGAGATCAGTTCAAGTGTAAATTTGAAACACACTGATTCATAAACATGCATTCTAAAGCAAAAAAATTACAGAAATCCAAAGTGTGTGTTGCAGTAGCCGCAGCAGTTGGCGTATCTGATTTAAAACATTAGTATGATCTTAATTTTCGCCCCATGACACAACATACCAAATTTGGTGATCAAATATGTGGATTAATATAGCATGAATTAGCTTTCTTCTTCACTCCCAGTCATTATAGTGACAAGGCCTATTCTAAGCTCTATTCCACTCTGCACCCACCTTCTGGCTAGAAGGCTAGATTAAATGTTCCTTATCCCATCTCCCTATGTAGGTGAGAAAGAATAACTTCTCCTCATTTTATCTCACTTCACCTAAACAGCCCTTTTACTCGAGATTCTGTCTTAATTTCCAAGCAAGAAACTATGGTGTGTGTGGGTGTGTGTGTGTGGGTGGGTGGGTGGGTGTGTGTGTGAGAGAGAGAGAGGATCACCAGCTGTGAGCAACTGTGGTAGATACTTAATGTATAATACTTAACTACATATCTGAGGGCTGTCCTTAGACATCAGGTTTTGGTCTGAAAATCTCAGGGCTTGGATCAATCTTAAACAGGCAACCCTACTGCTAACCAGTGTATGGTACTGTGATTACATCACCATAATATCATAAAAAGCTGCACTGGTTCCCAATTGTTCTCAGAGTTCAGGTAAATGTGTTGGCTTTAACTACAAAAACTCTAAATGGCTTAGAATCTTGCTTTCTGAACCTATTTGGTTACTAAGGTCAACAACAGAGTCCATTTTGAAGAGATCACTACTTGCCAGGAGCTGCTTTTTGGGCAGATAGTAAAGGACTTTCTCCTGTGTCAGTCACAAACTTTGGAATGCCTGCCCCTGGGAGTTGGATCTGCCCCCAGTTTTTCTGTTATGGTGCATTTTTGTTTTAAAAAGCTCTCACTAGGCATTTAAAGTTATGATCCTATATAGTGCTGCTTTTAATGTCCTGCTATGCTTTTATTTGTCCATTATGTTCTACTTTTATTTTATCCAACCTTGTTGGATTCAGAAAGATGGTATTAAAACTCCTAAACAAATAATTTATCTATTGAGTTCATAGTGGAATACAGACTTCAAGTGGAGATTTCAGACCTCACAATCTTTGGTGCTATATTACTTAAGCTTCCAAAAATTGCAGATGACTAAGTTTTTACCTGTTTTATGCAGTATCTCATTTTCTTGCAACAGAAGTTTCTCTTTGGCAGTAACAAGTTCTTCCTCCAAAGTTTTCCTAATATTTTTGTACTCCATAGTTTCTTGCTGTGCCTCCTTCAGCTGTATTTCCAGGCCCTGCAAATAGAGTTTATCATTATATATTTATGATTATTATCATTACCTACTAAAGTATTTCCTATCCCTAGTTCTTGTTGCATTACTTTCCATCTTGACAAGTAAGGCTTGATTGTGGTGGCTTAAATAATGTATAGCTTCTGTTCATGGCATCTGCCACAGGATAAAATAAAACACTACTGACTTTTCTTTTCTTATGATGGTCAAGTAGGTGGCAGTAATAACAATCATGCCTCAAAAAGCCAATTGGGTCTATGCCACAGTGATTTTCAGTCACATTTTAAACTCTTTAAAAGGTCTACATGCAACTGATGCAAGACGTTTTACTGCCTGAGTAGCAAATGGCATCTGTCCCATCCTCCAACCTCACAATATATACAGCACCCAAGGCTGGTTGAGCTGAATTGCAGCAGAGGCAGAAAATTCCACAAGCACTTCCTGGCTTTCTTGGTAATAAAATACAACAACAATAAATAACTTACAACTTTCCATCCTTTCATTACTCCCCAGTGCGCAGAATGCCTCTGGCTAATTAGAAAGAATCTCCTACACCCAATTAATTATCTATTGTTTCATTTTTTTTTTGTAGCTGCTTTAAAACGTCCCAGTTTCCTTCTATTCTCTTTATTCCTCCCACTTTCTACTTCCTCGCCTTCCTTCAACTGCTGAAAATGGAGCTGAAAGTGCAGAAGTAAATCACACTCAAAAGCAACTGGGACATGCGAGACTAAACAAAATTCAGAGTGTGGTAAACATGGCAAAATTATTAGAAAGAGCACACAAGCTAGGAGAGACTGCAGCAGCTTGCTTTTCCCTGAGTCTACTGGGAAGGTTAAGATTTTGCCCCCTTCTCCCCTCTCTCCCTTGCTGAGTCAAAACACCAACTACACTCATCCCTCCACATTCACTGGGGTTAGGAGCTGTCAAAACCAATGAACCAATCAATCTTAGTGAAGTGAAAACAAAAGACTTTTATTGCAGGCATCAGAAGCAGAAGCCATCAGTAAGCATTTAGGTGAGATCTCAGAAATCCCACCACTACAATATATTAAAAGTACAAATCTATTAATTCCACCCATGCTATTTGGCGCAAAAACTATATTCCCACTGATGAGCCTAATGGTTTCTCTTTTCTCCCTCCTACCCACCTACATGCCTTTACCAAGCAGCTAAGCTCTGCTTCTGACAGTTCGAGGAATGTGGAGGAAGAATTTGACTGTCGGGAGCAGAGCTTAGCTGCTTGGGAAAGGCATGTAGGAGAAGGGAGAAACCATTAGGCTTAGCTGTGGGGATATAGATTCTGACAGGGACATAGGACCTTCATGAATGTGGAAAAGCCACAAATAACAAAAACACCTGAGAGAACACCTCTCTAGGAATCTCTAGGTCCTCCTACATTGACCATAGAATTACGCTGGAGGAGCTACAAATGCCTAGTGGAGTCCTCTCTCTTGGAATCTCTAGGTCCTTCAATGTGACCTTTGGTTAAAGTTTATCACAGAGTTGAGCAGGAGGACCTAGACATTCCTAGAGAGAACATGTTAGTAAAATCTGTGAAAAATCTAATCCGCAAAAGTCAAAGCCGTAAATGTGGAGGGGTGAGTGTACTCAACTGCAGCAATTGAATTTAGCTGAGGACAAAGGGGAACATGAGAAAAGGAGAGAGAAACAAGGACATTTGAAAATCAGTTGAAAAAGTGAGATGACAGAGAATTAACCAGATTGTCCCTGCTATTGGGACAGTTGGAAAGTATGGAGAAGGAGGTGGATAGTCTCTTGTCCTTTCCGGACTTCCAGTAGAGTTAGGCAAAAGCAAACTGCTGCAGCCCCTCCTAGATTATGTGTTCTTCATAATTGATAATTTTTGTCATCTTGACCACACTCTGATGTACCTGTCCACCTGTGTACCTGTCTTTATCTATGAAATGTTGCGGGCTATGCAGCAGGTTCTTATCAGGCAACAGATTACATTTTTGCATTTAATGTTTTATACTTCTAATTTTTTTTCCCCTTGTACTTTTAGGTTTTTCTAACTACATGTAGCAGTATCAGTTGAGGGGAGAGTGACAATCATCTCTTTCAAGAGTCTAACTCTCTCTTTCCCTGGTGCACTATAGTGGAAAATTTCTCTCCTGAACAGGAGAATCTGTTACTAATGCAGATTTTCAGAGGAGGGATTTTCCTAGCATCACAGCAGATGACGTTTATGGTCTCCATCCCCTCCTGCCATGATACTATAATGATCAGCCTACCCACTCCACTTAATGTTATTTGTATTTTTCAAAACTGCAATTTAAATGCAAATATGATTTATTATTTGACCTCTAGTTTCTGCCCTTAGAAGAACCTAACAATTAGGCCCACACAGGATAATCTCCCAGAGGCCTTGATATTTCTAACTTTGAACAATCCACAGAATGCTACCAAATTTAAATGTGGGACACTACCACCAACTACTATCATTGCAATTCAGCAGCTTGTCAGGGTTTTTTGGGAGAGAGAAGGGGTATTTACTTTCATCAAGGATGAAGCTGAGCTCTGGAAGGTTCATAGTTTGGCATAAACTATGTGAAAGCATGAAACCGCTGTTGTATATGAGAGGCATACACAAACCATTCCCTTGTTGCCATGTTTGCAACTGTCCCTTCTCAAAAACTCATCACCATGAAAGTCATTTATTTGTTTTCTTATAATATAGTATTTGTATCCCACCAAATCCAACGTTGCATCCCATAAAACCAGTTTAACAAATTTAAGCAATATACAGCAATAATAGACAATTTAAACAAATTAAAGCCTTTTAAACCATTTGATAAGTTACGACAAGTTTTTAATGAGTTGAAACAATTTCAAACTATGAAACACTATGATCTGGATAAAATAAATTTGGCTCTATAGTGTGTTTAACTGTATTTTTAAAATAATAATGATATAGTTTTAAATGATCTTTTTGTGTGTATTTTAATATTTATTGGTTTTAATATCTTGTAAGTTGCTTTAACTCCCAGTACCAGGACTTAAATGAAACAGCAATGATGGTAATAGTAATAGGCTCAAAGCGCTTCAATAAAAATCTGTTTTTATTGGTGTAAAAATGACATCAGTGTTGGTACTGATCAAGCATATAAGGTTATCCCATAATCAAAAAAGGCCTCATCCCATGTCTTTTTGCAGTGTATTGTCCCTACCTGTGGACCTCAATCCACAAGCAAAAGATGGCCCTTCAGGTATCAAGGTCCCAAGCCATTTAAGGACTTGAATTTAGACTGGAAAAATGTTCATGTAAAGCCCTAATCAGAAGGTGCTGATCCATACAACTTATGCCTCACCAGGTCACAAAACTTGTTTTGGGACTGCACATTCTGATTCCACAGTTTACTGTGGAAAACCCACCAGTAGGACATTAATACAACTCATGGGCGCACCTTCTGACTTGCAATCCCCCAGCAACTGATAGACAAAAGGTTTTATCTGGCTTTGATATGTGAGATTATATATAGCCACCCTTAGTAGTGGTAGTAGTGACTGATGGCCCCAAATTCACTAATCCACTGCTAAACCCATTCAAGTTGGCAGTGAATTCCATGGTTTAGCAGCGTCCTGAATCCCCCAGCATTAAGCTTGAGTGAATGGCCCTCCAGGTTCTTGTACTGTGAGAGAGGAGAAAACCTCCCTGCCTGCGTTCTCTACGCTGAATAATTTTGCAGACCCTTGTTCATCTGTCCCCCAGGTTAAACAGCCCCAAGGAGTGTAACTTTTACTTTTAAGAGGAATTGCTCCATTCCTTTGATTATTCTGGTACACCTTGCCCAGCTCGAAATTGATTCTTAGCTGTTTCACTACATGAGCGTAACAATTAGTAATAACAGCTAACAATGTATATAAATAGTTTTTCAATCATATCACTTGTTGTTTGATTCTCATGCAAATAGAAATACAGTGGGAAAATCATGAGAAAACATTGGTCCTCTTATCTCTGATCTTCAATATATATTTTATAACTTTGCCTTAAGAATTAATTAATGATCAGAGCAGTAACCCAAAAAATCCTTTTTCTTTTGAGTCTTTCATCCTACATATATGTCTGGGGGAATAAAATCTCCCAGTTCTGAAAGAAGTCGCTGCCAGCTCAGAAAACTGCTGTAAGCAAAAGAAGCTTTCAAGAGAAATATGGAAAATATAGGAAATTATGTTCCTTTTGTTCCTACCACTCCACACTTGCCACTGAATGATGGTTTTCTTTTGACAATCTAAATTAGCTCATGAACTTGAGGGGTGATGATGACAAGCATCTAATAGTTTCAGCAATGTACTGTTAATTTCCACTAGTGAAAATTTGGATGTTAGAACATAGCTTTTCATTCTATGTAAGATTTTCTTAGTATCAAATACATAAACTGAATTTCACTATGACAATGTGTGTCCTATAGACTCCGCTGATTCCAAACAAGTCTTTCCTAATCACTCATTTTAATTTTAAGACAATAATATGCAACTAATAAAATCTCATGTATGTATAATTTGTGAGCTACAAAATGTTAGCTAAACCCATTAAGAAAGTAAACATATTTATCACTTGAGCAATCAGGTTGTGTATATGTGTCAATGAAGAGTACACAAGATAGGAAATAAATTGACAAATATATGGTGAAGTGCATATTTGGGTGTGCCTTCAATTAACTTATGGTGACCCTATGAATTTCATCAGGTTTTCTTATAGAGGTTGTTGTTGTTGTGTGCCTTTCCAACTTATGGCATTTTCTTGGCAAGATTTGTTCAGAGGAGGTTTGCCACTGCCTTCCCCTGAGGCCAAGAGCATGTGACTTGCCCAAGGTCATCCAGTGGGTTTCATAGTCAATTTGGGAATTGAACCCTGGTCTCCAGAGTTGTGGTCCAATACCCAAACCACTACACCATGTTGGCTTCTGGCCTGTAAATAAACTGTTTTTAAAAACAGGCAAAACAAGTCCATGGGGTGAAGAGACTAGCTGAATTCATAGAAGACAGTGGTCTATCAACAGTTATACACCACAACAGCCAAACATCCAATCTCATCCTTCTTAAATTCTTTTCTCCCCTCCTTTACTCAGCTTTCTTTGATCATTGGGAGTGCAGAGGGAAGGAGGTTCAGAAATGTATTTCCTACATCCCACATCCTTGGAATCTCCTCCACAAAAGGGAAAAGGAGACTTCTCGCTTACCACCAACGGCTTGATGTCTTTATGAGTCCTGAGATTAAGTCACTCAAGGGTCATGGCTGCTAGGCAAGCTCTGTCTTCACTATACTTTTGTTCTCAGGTGCTTTATTTTATTTCCCTTCAGGCAGAAATTTTTATTAGCTGCATATTTAGCACTAAGTGGCAGCCATTTACTTTTACAGAGAAGAGTAAAGAGATGTCAGTTCAGGGATGCCATTATGCTGTTCAGTGCTCTTGGAAGATTTTTGCATTCTCTTCCCCCTCCTTGGATAGATAGGGATTTCCTGCATGTGGGCTGTTCCCTTCCTCTCTCTCATTCAGACTAACCATGCGATTTGGGTCACACTACCCTTTTGGTACTATTCTCTTGCAAAATATTTTCAAGTGAACTGCATGCTTTCCATCTTCCTCCTCTTTCAAGTTTCTTTTGAAAAATGGTGAGAAAGAGGTTTCTTTTGATCTGAACTTTTCACTAGCTAGATTAGGATATAGCTTTCATATATATATATATATATAGAGAGAGAGAGAGAGAGAGAGAGTGAGTGTCGGTCTCAGTTCTTAGGGAAGCTATAGTTAGACAAACGCATATAGAATCATAGGGGCTTTCTAGATTGGCAAAAAGAAGTGTGTTCATGGCTGCATGAAACTCTAGCCTTTAGATGAGAAAAAGGGAAAGTGTGCCATGAAAACGCTTTTTTTGTGTTTTAGGGGTGAAGAAGCGCCTTTAAAAAGGTGCTGGTTTTCCCAGCTTCTTTTTTAAAAACTGCAGAACAGAGCAGCTCCATCTAAAGGCTATGGTGCAGCTCCTAAGCATTAAGGAAAAGGCAACTTCATGTCACACTTTCCTGCCAATCTAGAAAGCCCAATTGAATCATAGAAATTTAGAGTTGGAAGAGACCACAAGGGCCATCCAGTCCAACCCCCTGCCGTGCAGGAACTCTGCTACTCTGCTGATTTAAAGCTAAACCCTAACAGGCTTGGCGTTGATATTTGTGCCATTTAAATATTTTTGTTTCCTTGACAAAGGCTGAAGCCTTAGGAAACTTAAATTACCCTACAGCTGTAATGTAAGTCTTTGCTCCATCCCAGGTGAAAACTGTCAACATTGTTGAAAACCCATTCTGTATCCTGTTTCTTGGATTTGCTAGAAACTCATAGAATATTAGGAACTAGTTTTTATAAAACGAAACACTTTGCTCACTTCTCAATAATTCAAGGCAGAAAAGAATATGAAGATTTCTTCCCCTGCTAGCCCTAGGCACAAATGGTGAAAGAATCTCACTTCCTACCTGCATTTTCTCCTTCAGCTTCTGGGAATACTTTTTCAGTTCACTGATTCTCTGGCCTTTTGCTTCCAACTCAGCCTCCAGCTTCTCCAGCTGCTGCCGTGAAAGAGATTCCCGAGCCTCATAGATTTTCCTTTGCTCCATTTCCCTTTGCTGCCATTCTTTGCATGAATCAGCCACTGATTGCTGCAAGGCCTTTCTCCAGGTTTCTTTCTCTTTCACATGAGAGGCCTGGAGCTGGGTTGCTTTCTCAGGGTATTCTTCTGTCAGTTTCTCATTCTCCCACTTGAAGTTCACTGTCTCACTCATGGCAGCCTGCATATCTATATTGCATATTTCAGTTAATTTCCCTCTGTTGTTTAGCTGATCTCCTGCCAAGGCCCTGTGATTGCTCATGAGGATGTCTGACTCCTTGTTTGAAGCGTGGTCTGTGTTTTCTAAATCTAGTTTCATGTGCGCCATCACTCGGGGAAGGAGAATCTTCTCGTCTGCTTGCTTGGTCTCCACTGGTGGTCTCCTCTCTTCTGCCAGTTTTGCGCATGTGGCAAATTCTGACGATGCCTTCTTGTGTTTTTCCAAAGCTTCTTCAAGGGTGTGGATGTACTTCTGGAGTTCCTG
This sequence comes from Urosaurus nigricauda, assembly GCA_034509955.1. Taxonomy (NCBI): domain Eukaryota; kingdom Metazoa; phylum Chordata; class Lepidosauria; order Squamata; family Phrynosomatidae; genus Urosaurus; species Urosaurus nigricauda. The sequence goes on along the minus strand of JAOEGL010000005.1, from coordinate 95,938,587 downwards.
TGCTTCCTCCAATTTGCTTTTATACTGCAGTACAGTTTCCCTGGTCTCAGCAAGGATGTGTTGAATCTCTTCTTGATGGGCCTCTTGGAGAGCCTGGATGCTGGCCTCGTGCTCATCATTCTTAGTGTTCAAAGCATATATCACCTATACTTGGAAAGAGAAAAGCAACAAAATAAGGGGGTGGGGAACTATTAATACATGATATCAGTAGCAGTCTGTACTTTTATTTCTAAGGCAGTGATCCAAAGCACAAAGCACGATTTCAACTTCCACCCCTTTGAAATGGATTCACTTCCAAAGACATCAAGAAAGTTTCATAACATAGTAGAGAATACTACTTCTGTTTTCTCACCAGATGAAGAGGTTGCTAAGGCACCAGGCCAATACTAGGAAAGAATCTCAATAGTTGGAAAGAATCTCAAAAGGGGAAATATCAGTGAGTATTCGTACATAAAATCTGTTTTTAAAAATATATGTTAATCTTTTCTGAAACATGCATAAATTATGAAAATTGAAATTATATCTACACACATCCCACAGAGATAAGTACAGAGAATATACAGGGGTGAAACAGATGAACAGGGAGGAGCAGCAGAAACCGCTACTGGCCTGATTGCTCTGGGACCACAGCAACCTCATGCTGCTGTCCTGAGGGTGCCTCCTGCCACGGTTCCAATTGGACTCAGATATCTACTCCTTTTGAGTCAGTTCTGGGCTGTTTTAGGTGTCCCCAGCACAACCTGGGGCAGCTTCTGGGTGCTCTGGGGGATTCCGTCTTTAAACACCACATCCCCCATTTGCCCATCTGTTTTGGGCCCTTGAGAACCTTAGTCAACTTAAGTTGGTAGGCCATACCACCCTCTTAAGCAATAAAAATGTTTCAATTTTCCTGGTTTCACAGATTTCTGACTGGGCAAAGATGGGGAGAGATTCTGTTTGTGCCGGATCTTCCCTTACACAGGGGATCCATTCCCGCCCGCCACCCCCCCCCCCCGGTGTAAGGGGAATTCCGCCTATGCTTGAGCCCCATTGAAGATAATGGGGCTTGGGCTCATGGCGGCATGCACGCCATTACCCGTTCAAGTCGTGCTGAAGTTTCTTCCGGCGTGGACGTCCAGCGTATGTTGGATTCCGCGCAAGGCACACCTGCGTATAACACGGGCGCACTGTACTATTTTTGTGAGATGTAATGCAGGTTATTATACATATTATGTATGTGGAGAGAAGATGCATGAACGAGAAAGTTGCCCTTACGTGCGTCTGTGTTCAATTTTCACTTGGGGTTGCATTCTGAATTGCACATTTGTTAGGATGAATGCATCTGCTTGATACATCTCAGCAAATATTTTAACATTACTATACTGGACAAGCCAAGGGACACTCAACGATAACCACAGAGAGTACAAGCATATAAACCATGAGTACATACATACATGTATCTGCTCCGGTTATCACTAAAAATTGGATTCTGACCATGATTTTCATAAGGTGAGCAGGAAGTTATACCCAGGAAGCAGTGGTGGGAATTCACTGGGATCCCGATTCTTACTTGGTGTTGATATTAAACTCCACATGCCAGTCATATAGCAAGCAAAAGAAGAAGACAGGAAGTTTAAAGCTTTCCATGTACATGTTCATTACTTAATGATATTTAAAGGCTACAGCCTTGTTAAAAAAAGAAGTAACATGAGCATTAGTGCTATATGTAGGAACATTCTAGGTAAATGTGCAACAGCAAAACAGAGTGTGTCATTTAGTCCAGGAACTGAGCAAACATCTCAACTCCTTTTGGTTGTTAAACTGTAAGTGGCCACTTAATTTCATATTACTTCTGGTGATTTCTCCAGCGTTATATTAACTTCTTCTTAATCAGCCAAAGAAAACTGCCTGCCAGAATCTTTTCTCCTAAAGGAGCAATAACTAACTTAGAACAGTGAATATAACTTAACCATTCAACGGCTTCTGTCAAATTACTAGAAACCACATTGAATAATTCTTTAGTTTGCTAACCATGAAGATTATCACACCTGCAAATCCCACCAGGATAGACGTGGGATTGAAAAGTCAAAACTGTGTTATAGCATGCAGCCAAGGCCATATGAGTGCAACCTGTATGTAGCCCAAGCCCCAGCCTTGCTTATCAAGCTGCTTTTCAATCACAAAGGCTTACTATAAAGTCCCATCAAGAGGAACTATGGGACCTCTTCTTCCTCAGCCCCCCCCCCCCTCCATGTACCTTTTAGCTGATGTACTCCCCATGGCTACTTACTGGCCAGTGGAAAATGGGAAGTGATGCTATAAAAACATCCTGCTACAGACTTCTAGCTTGATTCACAGCAGTGACATCATTCTCTGGAACCTCTTGAGGACTTCCTCGGATGTCATGGAATATGCCTGTTACTCTTGGAGGTCTCTCACTCATAAGATTATACCACAAGTCAAAGTTACTTTGATGGCAAATAGCCACAATATGCCCAGGTTCAAATTTGTCTCAATATTAAAACAAGAGGAACTATGTCCTCTGTTCGCTCAGCAACCCTAGATTCTGTGTAAAATTCCAGTCCCACAGGAGACCCAGAAGCAGTTTGAGGATACATTCAGTTGCTTCCCAACTACCACTGACTGTCATCAGCCCTGCATTGATCCTGTTTTCATCCCTTATCCTGTGGGTGACTATAGCAAGAATGGCAGAGGATCTAGTGGGAAACACAGAATCGCCAGAGAAGTACCTTTCGGCTACCAGAAAACTATACTCCCAGGAGAATGGCATATTTAGGAAAAGGAAGTCAGCACTGCTGCAAACAGTGAACCAGAGGAGGAGAGTTGAAGTGGCCGTCCCATGCTCAAGCCATGGACGACCAGTCTCTTGAATGAAAGCCTCGATCTCTGCTTATTTAGACTGCCTAGCATCCAACATCTCACATATGAAAATCAGGATGTACGAGGCCAAGCAAAATCAGAATACTGGTGAGAAAGCTGCTATAGTCACCTGCAACAGCTGTGATATGCTTGTGTTTTTTGCCACAGGATGTGGGCAGCTACACCTGCAGCAAGTACAAGTTGCCTGTCCTGTTGGAAGAGAAGGTCCAGTAGATACAGCCTGTGTATCTACTATTCAGCATATTAGGGAGCATGAGGTTTTCTTGAACAGAGTGGAGAAGACTGTACTGGATGAGAAGGAAACAGAGGATGTTTCTGAGGAGAGGGTTCATTACCATACACAAGAGTTTGACATTTGGAGGAATGTGACACGTAGAAGGACCAGGGATCATTCTGTCTGCTTGGAGCTACAGAATCAATTCAAAGCTCTCTCAGTGATGATGAGAAACAGCAACAAGAGCAACAGTATCAGTCATTAAGGAATGTGTGAGTGATCTTGGAAGATTCAGCGCATGGAATGACCCCTGCCAATCCACAGAGGAGACATGTGATGGTGGAAGGATACTCCCTGCTGTGAGGAACAAAAGTTGTGGTTTGTGGGCATCACAGTATGTCTTGGGGCATGTGCTAACTTCCTGGGACAAAAATCTGTGATGTAACAGATAGGCTGAAAAGTCTCATCAAGTCCACTGATCCTTACCCCTTCCTTCTGGCGCACATGAAAAACAATGACACAGCAAGGCATAGCCTTAAGGATATCATATAAGGATATGAGGCTTTGGATAGGAAGCTGAAGGATCTTGATGTACAGATTGCACCTTCATTTTTCCTCCCATTTTAAGGATAGTGCCCAGAAAGGGAAAGAATAGTTGAGGTGAACAACTGGTTCTGCAGATGATGCCACTGGGAACAATCTGGCTTCATGAACCATGGTTTGAGGTTTCATGAAGATGGACTTCTGGCAAGTGATGTGTTGTACCTCACAGTAGTTGGCAGGAGCAGTTTTGCTAAGAGTCTCATTATCAGGAGGGCTTTAAATGGAATTATGTGGGGAGGAAGGCAGTATTCTTGAGGGAAGGAGTTTGTCAAGGGCTGAAGATAGTAGTCCAAATGTTATAGAGAGAACTGGGCAAACAGTACAAGAATTCAACGGGGGGGGGGGGGACCTTCATAAGCAAATATTGGAAACAAGCAATTGTCTTAGATGTCTCTACACTGATACACAGAGCATGGGTAATAAACAATACAAATTTAAATGCTTAACACAGCAAAGCAAATAGGCATCACTGAAACCTGGTAGAATGAATGCAGTAATCAGGGTTATAACTTATTTCAAAGAAATGGATCAAACAGGAAAAGAGGAGTAGCAGCATTGTATGTCAAGGATGTTTACGCCTGCGAAGAGATTCATTACTTAAACCCAAGAAGCCAGGTTGAGAGCATCTGTCTAAAATTAAAAGGGGAGAGAAGCAACAATTTTGTCATTGTGTAGGGTCTACTGCAGACCCCCAAGTCAGACTGAAATTTTGGATTATGCCTTTCTGCAACAGATGACCAAACTTCCAAAGAGAGAGAGAGAGAGAGAGAGAGAGAGAGAGAGAGAGATGTACTACTAATGGGAGAGTTCAACTATCTTAATATTTGTTGGAGGTCAAACTCTGCTAAGAAAATATGGTCCAACAAATGCCTCACTTGCATTGCAAACAATTTCATTGTCCAGAAGTAGAAGAGGCAACAAGAGAATCAGCTAGCCAACTCTGATGATTAATGATGGTTAATAATAAAGTTAGTGAGGTGAAAGTGGCATGATCCTCAATTGGAAATGGTTGCTGGAGTTTGTTATTCAGTGAAAAGGGAAAATCAAGTATAGTACATGTTCTAGACTTTAAGAAAGCTGATTTCAGTCAAACTGGAAAACACTGGGTCTGATTCTGTGGAAAAGAATACTAAAAGGGAAGGGAGCTCGTGTTAGATGGGACTTTCTTAAAAGTGAGATTCTGAAGGCACAATTTCAAGCAGTTTCACTGAGGAGGAAAAATGAGAGATGTCTATAGAAACCAGGATATATGTCCAAAGAACTTTCAATTGAGATAAATATCTCAAAGGGACATGTGCAAGAAATAGCAAAAAGAGTTAAATCGCCAAAGATGCCTTCAAATAAACAAATTCAAACATTCTCTCCTTGAATCCCCTCCTAAATATCTCCTGTTGCCTGTGCTCTCCCCACAGTGATGCCCTCCCACATGATCCCTGTTTGTCACCCATCACTACCAGTAAGGTCACATCAGGGTGCCCGGCCATGTTATTGACACTGGGTGCCTCATTCTGATCTTAGAGTAACTCATGCTCATGGCAGCAGTGGTTGATGGCTTACAGGGACTTTTTGGGAAGACAGCTGCCCATTGTCATACCAGACAGAGCCAAAAACCCAGAGTAAAAGGTAACGTTTTAAAATGTAGGTTAAAGAGAGAAAACACTGAATTGCCTGTGAATGCCACTAACTGCTTTATCACACTAGGGGGCAAAAGGGATTTAAACAAGAGTTCAACTAGAGAAAACCAGGAAATGCCTGATGTTTATCACATGACATTTCCTGATTTTCTCTAGTTTAAATCTCATTTAAATCCCGTTTGCCCCCTAGTGTGATAAAGCACTAAGACAGTCTACAACCGATGCAAGGTTTTGGACTTGTACGTAACATGTAAACAGGATGCAATGAACCTAAAGAGAAATTTGGAGTAAATAACTCATGTAGACAAGCCCTCAGACTCCCACAATATAATAGTTTTATATCTCTGCTGTTTGCCAGTGGTGGACCTGGTATCCAGTATACTCCTTTCCACCTGCAGCTGATAACTTCCTTGTTTCCGTTTACTTTGTGTAACATCCTTGGACCTGGTTTATCCTTTGGCAGGGAAGGTAAGATACCCCTTCAGCTCTCAGTCCACCCCTAGGCTCTGCTGCTCAATAAAAAAAAAAAAAAGATTCCAAAAACCATAACAGTCCAAATTAAAAGTGATAAAAATGTGACCTCAAACATTTGAGATCACTAGATCTCTTAAACATGGGAAATGTTACAAATTGGGGCAGGGGGCATAGGAGACAAAGCTGATAATTAAATCTGTATGATCGGAGTCTTCAAAGGAATAACGGAGGAGAATAACATCAAACTCTCTTCAAGAAATACATATACGTATACATAACACAATGCTGGGGTGTTGAGGGGGGGAAATCACAGCAGAGTCTCAGACATACATTAACAGAAAAAATGGCTTTTACTCAGCAGAGTCATAAAACATTTGAAGCAAAATCATAGCAGAATGTCTCAGTACAAAAATCCAAAGATAAACATAGCACAGCTTCTTGCACATCAACAAACTAACCCAGTATGGACAGCATGAGAATTCCCAGCAGCATGTACCAGCATGGAGAGCAAAGCCAGCCAACATGGAGAGCACACAAAACCAGTATGCTCCCCATAGCAGTTATAGTCTGCTGACTGACTATCATAGCCACCTGGCCCAATTGGCCAATTGCTCTCTTAATTATCAATGTAGGCTTGCCTTATCTTGGTAACACCAGCCATTTGCTACACTTTCATCCACTCACAACTTACTATGCAAACTGGCAAGCAACCCCTTCTCTATCTGGAGACACTGGAGAAGTGTATTTGTCATGCTCACGTATGACTTTTCTTGCAATCGGGTCAAAGTGATGGACAAAGCTACTCTGCATACTTAGGCCACTCTTGAAGGCATAAAGCCATAGCCAGTAACTCGATCTAAACCATTCTAGACATTCATTTAACAGCCTGGGAGCAATTAAGCACATTTCAGTTCTTAAAATAGCCTAATAGCAATTCCACAGTCAATTCCATTTATGTGTCTTAATTTCTATATTTCTGTATAATATTTATACATTCCAAGCACTTTCTTTGTCTATGACAGATCAATATAACACTTAGCAAGCATAGGTGCATTAAAAGATTCTCAACTGTACTACATTTCCTAGAGCCTGGATGGTTCTTGAGCCTATAGGCAGAGGGATTGGAAAACAGATGCCAGCTTTATTATTTAAAGCGTTTTCCAAAAGTCACATTATCTCAGTTAAATATATAGAGAGAGTAAAACTTTTTATTTAGCCATCTATCACCTTTTTTTTAGTTTGCTCACCCTGCTTATTTAATATTACAGTATAGAGAAAGACACCCAGAACTGAGTCGTTTACTATGTTTTTCTGTTAATCACACAAGGGGCTAATAATCACATAGGAATCAAAAGTAGGACAGCCGAATGTGTCTCCTGTGAAATATATACATGTGCACTCTCAATTTTTGTGTTGCAACAGCAACTTGGGCTGCAGTTTGAGTGATAATGAAGGAAAAGCAGGTGAAAGCGGAAGCAACTTAAGGATACAGTTATAGAACCGCACACCTGGCAGCGCAAACAATTGAATTCAATGAGGCTTGCCTCTAAATAGAGACATATAGCACTGTGCTATAAAAAATGGCATCAGGAATATTTGTTTAGGAAGGAATGTTTGCATGGGCCAACTGATAGTTCTTCCTTACATTTATGCACTCACCATTGTCAAAGAAGACCATCTCTCATATCAGTGGTCCTGACTCCTCCCTTATGCTTCCCAATAACCTAATGAAAGTAGATTAAGCTGAGAGATTGTGCTGGCCCAAAACACGTTTGTGGCAGAGTAAGAATTTGAATGTTGTCCTCTTAAATTCTAGTCCAGTCTTGTAACCATTCTATCACACTGCCTCTATATTGTTTGAGACAAAAACATTATTTAGACCACAACATCTTTAAGATGGGCTGCTATTCCACATAAAATCAATTGTAGTTACTACCAGTTCTGGTTATCGGTTACTCGTGGGCACATGCTATAGACTACTTAGTGATATGGGCAAGCATAACTAATTTCCAATAAAGTTGCACCCAAAGTATTCACTATGCAGACAAGTTTCACAGTGTAAACTGGTAACTGAGATCACTATTTTCATGGTACTTTTTAAAAACTGTAATGACCACATTGTTTGTAGAATTCACTGTTTGAATCACAGTATGTTTCTCAAAAACTGGTGTGTCAGAGATAAGGATATTCATTACAGGATGAATCAAATATATTTCAATACCTACTACTGGAATAATCTCGACAGACCAAATGCATTGCTCTCTACTGGATGGGTTTCAGTCCTGTAGCACTTCTCCCTATGAAACCCAAATGATGTTCCACTAATTACATTGGAGTTTTTTCACTTCATTGTCTATTTTTACCCCCATCCCTTTTTTGTTCCTGACTTTAAAAAAAAGCCCACTATCTGTCTCTCAGTTCAACTAGTGTGGATCATAAAGGCAGCACATTTTGATTCATTTGTGTGCGTGTCTGTTGGTGACATTGGAGTTTATCATACAACGGAATTTGGGGTTATAATGCAATGGCAATCCGAATGCAATCATGGGGTTTCACGTTATTGTGAATGAGTGTATCGCACGCAATTTCGGGCAATGGGAAGTCATTCCGAACGCAATCATGGGGTTTCACGTAATTGCGTATTAGAATATCTCACGCAATTTCAGGCAATGGGGGGTCATTTTTGGGAAATGGGAAGTCATTCTGAACACATTCCAAACGCAATCAGATTTCATGTAAATTTGCTAAACTAGAGAATTCACTTAATTGCAAACTGGCTCCATTTGCAATTGAGAGAAATTCCTCCCATGTGATAAACTCCATTGGCTGAGTGAGACTATTAGCTGTGGGTGAGTCAAATCTCCTCACCCTCTTGATTTTAATTTCTGTTTCCAGTTGTACTTCTGGTTTGGAATCTTTCTGTCCTCCATCTCCTCCAACATCTTCTGTTTTCTTTATTTTAAAAAATAATCCTCTCTCTAGTGTTTGTTGTAAGACAGCAAGCTGAAGTGGTAAAATGCCAAAATTATTCTGCTAGCCAGTGCAGTCACCACACTGCTTCAGCTTTCATCTACATCCCTGCTGCTGTTCATACAACAACCATGGTATCACCAAGCTGAAAATACTAAAACACTACAAGAGGAAGGGGAAGATCAGCTGATCTACCTTGGTGATCCAATGTTAATACAGAGGAGTTTTTAAAATGCTCATTTAACTGCCTCATCTTTCCCATCCCTCTCATTTCTGCATGCCATTTTAGTGATCTAGTGCCACTACGAATAAGGTTTTTTTCTTCTTCTTTAAAGTGAAGAAGCATGCAATGAGAGTGGGAATGGACTCCACAGGTAGTTGCATGAGTGGTAGAGCAAGGGGAGGCTGACGCAGTGGGATTACTATTGTGTAACAAGAGATTTTCAGCATTTCACCCTTGTAGCTTGCTTCTGGTGCTCACAATAAGGGGAGATTTTTTAAAAAATTGCAACATAAAGCAGGAGTCTTGGGAGAAGGAAGTGAATATGAAGGTTCCAAACTGGAAGTACACCCTGGAAACAAGAGTGAAAGTTGGTGTACATGTGACAGACAGGAATAGATATATCCACAACTAATATTCCATCCCACATCTCTGACAGATGCTCACAAATGAACTGAAACGGGTTGCCTTTATGAAGCACACCACTGAGATTTTTAGAAGGTCAGTAGAAAAATATAGCAGCATTTAGATGCAGACGTTACAAGAAACAGTATTAGATGTCACAGAAAATATGACACCAATCACTGAACTTGACCCTGAATGGATGAGCTGAATGGCTGATAAATTATTATTATTATTAACCTTTATTTATATAGTGCTGTAAATTTACACAGTGCTGTACATACAATCTTAAATTTGGCCTTGTAGTAAGTTGTGTTTGGTGAGGAGTTTTTAATCAGCTGTCCATACACATTTTTTACAATATAACATAACTATACATGTATTATGTACTAACTTACTTTAAAGCCCGTATCTCATAGCTGTATTCTGTTCAGCTTACTCAGTAAAGAGGCCTAAAGATAAACAAAGATGCAGACAGGCTTATTGTGCTATCCCTGGTGCTGGTAAGAAGCTCTCTGAGAATTTGATTCTTCCTCCTCTCTTAGTTTCAGTGGAGAAGGAGAAAGAGGGAACTATAGGAGCTTGTACACATCTCCCAAATCTGTGAGTATCACTTGAAACTGCTAGAAAACCCACCCTGCTGGGATACATAACTCCAACCTGGGAGTTATTTCCTTTGTCCTGTTCTCAAAAAGGAGGAAACAATGACACTTTCCCCAAGAATTTGATGGTCCACTTGAAAGCTAAGAGAACAATGTAATGTTTAGCAGTGCAGAACTAAGGCACATCTGCACTTGAGGCTGTGTCAGTTTCAGCAGAGGAGACACTTTCTTTGTTTTATGTTTCTGCACTTTTCCCATGTATTTGTCACCAATAAAGCAGCACCTTGTGCTCCCAGGTGCTTCGTCTTACTTCAGTGCATCATTTGAACCTAAACTGAACAGAAGCTGAGAGAATCAGGCCTTTCACATAAATACAGATCTTGAACCAAACATGCAGTGCTCCTGTTAAGGGCTCTAGCCAATCCGTCAGGTCCCCTCCCAACATAATTCAAACATATGCACACATGTTTTGTAGAGTTTTCTTAAGGAATACTCAGAGGTGGTTTTGTCGGTTCCTTTCTCTGAAATATTACCTATACAGAACCAGGTATTTGTTGGCCGTCCAAGTACTAATCAAGGCTGACCCCACTTAGCTTCCAAGATCATGTGGGATCTGGTGCCTTTGGGGTATTTAGGCCATCTGGTAAGGTACTTCTACATTATAATCTTCTTACAGCACCATCCTATGTATGTTTGTAAATAACTGAAACAATGTGTTTAAGACAGGAAGGGCCATGTAGCTACAAGCAGATTTGCACAATAAATTGGGAAATGGCCTTTTCACAGCTATTTCATAAAAATGTAAATTTTAACCAGCCTCTTTTCTAGGTTCTGAGCAAAACCCACCAGATCTTATTCAGCAGAGATCAATAGTCTGTAGGCCTTGTCACACTTAGTGGAATTGGGATGTCACATTTCTGGTTAGTTTTTCGAGCACAACATGTGAATTTTGACATAAAACTTCCTCTGACAATAATAAGAACTCATAATCTTATTATCCATGTACTAGATTCGCTAATAGGTCTATAAATTATTTATCCCAAAGAATCAAGGACATTTAGAACTCAGGAGAACTGTAAAGAGGATCATAAGCTTGCTTTTGATCTGTATTTCATCTTGGGAACATAGAAGTTCATGCCTCATTATTTCCCTTATCTGTCTGCTTCTCCTTCACCCACATAGCCTCTTATTCCTATGCTCTGTATTCCTTCATCACACTTCTTTCGTCTACTGTATTTTTTTCCCTCGACCCTCTGCCTGTATAACATATTTATAAGTTGACCTCATGTATAACTCGAGGGCAGGTTTGGGGCCAAAATTATGGATTTTGCTATGACCTGTGGATAAGTTGAGGGTAAGAGTTAGGGACATGCAACAAAGGGTCTAAGGGATAAAGGAAAGGAAAACAATGCCAAAGAACTTACAAAATTCCATCAGGCATAATTTTGTGCTCCTACTAAAGGCTGTGTGGATAAGAGAGTAGAGGGTGGCCGATGCTTCCAGGACAGATAGATTATTACACTCTTGCTTTTCACCAGAGGATGGTTCCTTTTAAAATAAGAGTTAAAGTACAGTATTTACATTGACCCATGGATAAGTCAACTCAGCTTTTTTTGGGTCAATATTTCTGACTAAAATTTCTAGACTTATACATGAGAACATAAAGTATGTTTCTGTTATTTACCAGGGGCTCCCGATAACAGCAAGGAATGCTGTAAAAGTGGGCACCTCTTGAGTGTTTATGCTCCTTTTGAAAACGAAAACATGCTTCCCTCAAGCTATAAAATGACTATGAATCCGGCACATGGGGAGGGTCACACTTTTCATACTTGCTCATGTTGGCATTTATGGCTGGTTATTCATAGGCAGGCTCAGGCGACTATTACAGTATGAGACTTGAAGAGGCATGGTGAGATCAGACAATGGGAATGCCTAGTAGTTTCCATGCTCCTTCCTCTTCTGGCCCCACTGCTCTTCTTAGGAAGTCTTCCGAGCCCATGAAACGTTCTAGTACTGTCTCAGAATGCCAGTTCAATAAATGAAAACGCATCCAACATCCAGGAAAGAGGGGTACCTTTCCAATATCAAAAAGATTTGCCTGGGGTAAGATGAAGGTACAACTGTCTCCCAGCTCTACTCAATGGCTTTATTTTGGATGAGATGCAGCAGTATCCTAAACTCAATGAGCAGAGTTGGGATTGCTCTCATTTTCAGGTCCAGCTCCCTTTTTACCTGCCAGCTTCACGTTTTTTACTAGAGGTTGGGCCTAGGGAACAGGAATTGTATTCTACCTGTGCACTAATGATGCCATTGCTCCTTGAATCACTGAAAGAGGTGATCATAGAAGTGGTAACTGTGGGGCTTATCTTGGGGATCCTTCAACCACCATACCACAGACCACTTTGTCAGGAGTGGATCATGATTTCCTGGATGCTTTGAATCCCATTTTGGGAAAAAGGTGGAATATAAATCCAATAAATAAATAAATAAATATTTTTATAACCAACGATTACAACAGATCCAGCACTTGGGCCAGTGGTGCATTTGGTTTTCTATTCTGAGCTAGAGGACCATTGTGTAGGCATGTGGCTAAAATTGGAAGTATAATGGCAATCCGAATGCAATCATGGGGTTTCACGTTATTGCGAATTAAAGTATCTCACACAATTTTGGGCAAAAGGGAAGCCATTCCGAATGCAATCATGGGTTTTACGTTATTGCGAATTAAGTATCTCATGCCATTTCGGGCAATGGGGGGTCATTTCTGGGTAATGGGAAGTCATTCTGAACGCATACTGAATGCAATTGGAATTCACATAAATTTGCTAAACTAGCGAATTCACGTGAATTCGAATTGGCTCCAATTGGCTCCATTCAAAATAAAGAGAAATTCCTCCTGTCTGATAAGGTCCTCAGACAGAAAAGAAAGCACTCCAAAAAATGGAAGCAATTTCCATTCTACCTGGATTGCTAGAGACAACATAATTTAAAATGTTGTCAAACTCATAGCATTCCACAAGCTACAGCACCCACCATATAAAGTTAAAAAAATAAATTTAAATTTAACAAGGAAGTCTTGCAAAACAGACTAAAGACACACCACTAGTGGTTACATATAGCTCCCAACTGAGACCACACAGACATATCAAAAATGATCAACACCTACTTTTGACAACGATGCTGTCCTCTCACAGGTTCTTGCAGCCTTTTGCATGCACACTGATAGCCTCCCAGTCTTAAACAGTTACTTATCTACAGGAGGACACACAACATGGATGGAGAGAGATACAAGACCTTGCCTCAAACCCAGATGACAACTGCGCCCAAACATATAATCAGGAAATGTCATCACAAGACCTAATCACATCACCCACAACATTAGGGGCATCGTCTTAGCTTTAGGAAATACCTTTCCTCCCATGTTTGTTCCCTAACAAATTAAGATTGAACTCCACCTCATCGCCATACTCACAGGTTTTGCATTTCTACTGCTTTTCACACGCACAGCCTGCTCATCTATAGCTATAAATGTCTGTCCCTAGGCACTTCACTCATGCATCTGATGGAGTAGACTTAGGGGCAAAACAGACGGCCCTGAAAGAGCGACTTTTGGCTGCCCCTTTGCTTGCTGGGTTGGGGCCGCGGCAATCACATGTCACACCCCCAACCCAGTGGAAAGCCACTCCTTTTTGCACTGGGGAAAGGGCACCTTTGCTGCCACTGTGACATTTCTTCAGTGTTTCTTTGGCACAGAATGTGTAAACGCTGTGGATCTGCTGCATGTGTGGTTGACTGTGCAGCTTCCTGGCAGACTGGGGGTGTGCTGTTGTCAGAATGTCTGAATGTCTGAACCAGGAAGCTGGCTCATTTTGACTATCTGTTTTGCCTGTTAATCTACAAAAGCTTGTGCTACCAAGTTCTTTTTCTTAGTTAGTCTCAGAGGTGCTACAATTTTCCTTTGCACACTGATCAAGACTAATATGGCTATGCCTTTGAATATGTGTGCATGTGATGGAAACACTGACTCAGGGGCTGTGCAGATTGACAGATTGGGCTGGAGTCAGGATGTACCATCTACATGATGCATGCCCCAGCTCCAACCCAGGGTGGTGTTATGCTACACACCGCACAACATGGCATACAGCGTCATAGCACTCCTCTGGCACTGCATCTGCATCACACAGCACCGAAGGAGCACCATAAAACTGAAGCACCATGGCTATCGCACCCTTTGCAGGGAGCTGCTTTTTGCGGTTCTTTTTTGTGCCCTGCAAAGGCCAGATCGGGGCTGAAGCATTTGGTGGCCACAGCTGTAAAAGGGGCTGCTGGAGGCCACCCCTTTGGGGCTGTCTGCACAGCTCCTTAGGTTGTTGCTACTGCTGCTGTTGTGCACCTTCAAATCATTTCTGATTTTTGGTGACCCAAAGAAGAACCTATTGTGGGGTTTTCTTTGCTGGTTTCTTCAGAGAGGGATTGCCATTGCTAACCTCTGAGGCTGAGAGAATGTGACTTGCCCAAGGTCACCCAGTGGGTTTCCATGGTTGAGCTGGGAATCGAACCCTGGTCTCCGGAAGCCCTAGTCCAATACTCAAACCACGACACCATGCGGGTTCAAGGTTACTTGAGTTAGGTTACTTGTCATTGTAGACCCTAGTGAATCAGACGCCATTATTCAGGGTTAAAAATGAAATCAGTAGAACCACGGAGTTGGAAGGGGCCTCATGGGCCATCACACTCAGTACAGGATCTCCAGCTAAAACATCACAAGCAGACAGCTGTCCAACCTCTATTTGAAGGAGAAGGGAAGGAGACCCTACAACTCCTCTAGGCAACTGGTTCCATTACAGCAAAGAACAGCCCTGTCCATGCCACTCTGTAATGGCTCTTGAGTTATTTAAAGAGTGCAATCCTGTCACCCCTCAGTTTTCTCTTCACCAAGCTGCCCAATTTTCTGGTTTATCTAGGTCCTTCTGGGTTCTGTTCCTATCTCCCAATAAGTTAGTCACCCCCTTAGTTTTGTATCATCTTCAAGCTGGATAAGGATTCCTTCTACCCTGTCATTTAAGTCATTGATAAAAATGTTGAAGAGTAAGGGCCCTAGGAGAGAGCACGTAGGCAGTCCACTCAACGACTTCCTTCCAGTTTGAAGTGCAGCCATAAATGGTGACTCCAACCAAGTGTGGAGCCTTTTGACAGTGTTTTCATCTATTCCATATTTAATCAGTTTGCTAATCAAAATGTTACGGGTGACCTTAATTTTCACACTTTGCCGAAACTCAGATAAATTACATCCACAGCATTCCTACCATCTACTAAACTAGTGACCTGATTTTGTTTTTTAAAAAAGATACAAGATTAGTTTGGAAGAATTTGTTCTTGACAATCCCATGCTGGCTCTTATTGATCAATGCGTTGTCTTCAAGATATTTGCAGACAGACTCCTGCATAATCCATTCCAATTTTTGGTATTGAAGTAAATGTGATAGGTCATGTTTTTTGAAGAGAGGGGTAATGTTTGCGCATCGACAGTTCTCTGGCACCTTGCCTGTTCTCCAAGATTTCTAAAAAATTATGACAAGTGGTTTTGTGAGTATGCTGCCAAGTTTCTTGAACACTCTAGTTCATCTGGCCTGCAGATCTGAACTCATTTAGGTTAATTAGATGATTCTTGACTAACTCCTTCTCAACCTTAGTTTGCAATCCAGAATTCTTGCTAAGATCCCTGCTTATGCACGGAAGCGCACAGTCCTCTTTTTGATGAAAAACTGAAGCAAAAAAGGTACCAAGCTGCAGTTCTTCAATATGTCTTCAATACAACAAGTTACTATTAATACGTAGTCATATCAATCATGTGTGACTGGTGTGTTACAGCTATTCTCCCATAGAATCTAAAATCTTTTTATAAACTTACTAACAAAATTGCAAGTAGGCTTGCACAGAGGCTTCCTACTGTAATGTTCCTGGGAGCGTATTATAGCTCTGGGCATGCTTTAGAAAGAAAGACATGCCTTGCCCGCTGGCTTCTCTATCAGCCTCACCAGTGTCATGATAGAGGGAAAGTTTTTCCATCACTCTGATGGTGTCCTCAAGTTCAGGAGTGCTAGAGGCTTCCCCCCAGAATTCGGTCTCAATTACTCTCTACAGTGTTTCTCTGTGTGTGGAAGGGAAGCTTTCCACCTTCCAGATTTTGACTCCCATCAACCCAATCCAGCATGGCCAATGGTCAAGGATGACACAAATACTATTCCAACAACATCTGGAGGGTCACAGTTTCTCAGTATCTGCCAGAATGGCCAGCTGATTCTGGAATCTGTAGTTCAAAAAAGGATTCCCCCTACCCCAGTCTCTCAGAGGATTGCAGTACCTTTAACAGAAATGTAAATAGTGCATTGTGGCTCTAATTCAATGACAATTATGAATGTGAAGGTATGAAACACGTTTGATGCATAGCTGTTGAAAACAGAGATTGTATTAGAGAAAATATTGTGGAATCATTTACGATAAGTCAGTTTTGGATTCAATATAGACAGAGAAGGAACTTTAAACAGTGTTTTTGTCCATTTAGTCCTGTAGAATCAAGGTTTGCTCATGTGTGAAGCTGTGTATTCATGCAAACAGATGAAATTATTACAAAACACGTAAGTATACTGTAGGAAATGCTTGTTTTTCAGCGCTGGCAGACCCGCTGGACAACAACACATTACCACATTCCTCCAGTTGGGATGATTGTGTTATCAGTGACTAGCAGATCTTCCTTGAACAGGGGATCCCGCACGTAGGCATTGTGGTAGCAGGAACTCGTAAATTATCTATCACTCAGGGGCCTTGCTTAAACCACGTGGTCAGCAACTCTAGAAATGAATAAAAGGAAGCAGCACCAAAAGCAAAGGGTGCCATCCTGTCAACCCATCATCCTGCCTGTGCGTCTTTCTTCATCGCCACATCTGGCGACCCTCGACGTGATACCCCCTGCTCATCGACCGGAAAGGTCAGGTGCACCACAGCGAACTTCGCTCCCAAAAATTCGTGAGTATGGGGGGGGAACTGTCAGCTCAGCAGAAGGTTCATGCAGAAGAGCTACAGAAAATTCTCAAGCAGAATGGAACAGGAGGAACTAGCCTAAGAGAGCTAGAGCAGTTAGTAAATGAGATAGGTTCTCAATGTCCCTGGTACCCTGAAGAGGGAACTTTAAACTTACATGACTGGATAAAAATTGGGATACATTTGCATTCGCCACCTCGAGCATCCATACAGCATTTGTTGCTGTGGCGAAAATGCAAAGAGGCAATAGAAGTTGTGGAGACTCATAGACTCAAGGCACCGTCTCCATTTCTCTCTTTGCTTCCTGAGGAGGGGGGGCCTGCTTCCCCACCTCCATATATGCAGCTAACTCTGCCGGCAGAGCCTAGCTACCCGACTGCTTCCTTATCAGTTGCTAATTTACAGGAGCCAGATAGTGCAGTCAAAGCAGAATCAGTTAATGCAAAAGCAGCATTAGCTAAACAACTCCTTCCCTCACATGTGCCGCCTGTAACTCTTTCTCCTAAGGAGTTAGATATAGGTCAGGATTCCTCAGCCCCATTACTTAACAATGAGCTACAATTCCCTTCAGGGGAAGCTGTGTCTCCATTTCAAAAAATCGTTGAGCCATGTAAGAACTCAGGCTCAAGTGATCTGGATGAGCTAGAAATTTTGGCTGCAGATCCCGTCTCTCAGACACAGGATCGAAACAGTGGAGCAGCTCATGAGTGGAGCCCACAGTCACATGCAGCAATGAAAGTTGCCACAGTAATACCTCCAAAGGTCCTAGCAAGATCTTCTGATTGTGCAATTTTGGCTTTTCCGAAGATGCCTCGCTCTGGTCAGACTGAGAAAGGCTTTGCTACCATTCAAAAAGAGCTTGCTGAACCCTACTGTGACTCTGTTAATCAGCTGCAAACAGCCTCAGCACAGCAGGATGGTAATCCAGAAGTGGCCACAGAATTGTTCATCAAGTTGGCAAAAGACAACAAAGATTGTCAGCAAGCCTTACAACAACTGACGGCTTCTAGAAATTTCACATGGGCAGAGATGCTCAGAGTTTGCCAGGACATAGAAATGTCAGTGGCACAATTAGTTTTGTTACCATTTGCAGTCCCAAACCCAGCGGATATAGAGCCTGATGGAATCGATGTACAGTGGATAGGACAGACAGTTACCATCCAGTGGCTTAGCTGTACATTTGTGATTGCAGATTCAAGTTTTAGAGGACCTTTAGCCCCAGGAGAGCTCGTGACTGCGATTGTACAGCAGTGTACAATCAATTTGGAAGCTGATTCCATGCCTCTAGTCTGGGGCCCACAAAATTTCAACAAAGCCATAAGTGGCTCAAGGGAAATCAGCTCAGGCGCTTTGATGGAGAGTTCCTGCACGGCAGGGGGTTGGACTGGATGGCCCTTGTGGTCTCTTCCAACTCTATGATTCTATGAATCTACAAGCCGTGGCAGATGGATGATTGCTTAGTATCCATCGTTCCATCAATTTTCCTTTCTCCATATTTCTATCGACACTCTCATGCTATGAGTTTTTCAGTTTTCCCTTTTGCTGTCCTTTACATGCTCAGAGTCAGCAGCCTGCTGATTCTGCAGTTTTCCGCTTAAATTTTGGAACCAGGTTTTTGTTTGGTTTGGTTTTAGGGTCTGTTTTTGCCCTGTTCAAGTCTGATATTTAGAAAATCTAGCTCTTTGTCTTGTCCTCATGAACTTGCAACCCAAAATCGTATTGTGTGTGAGATTTTTGTTGCAGATCATTCGTTCTCTTGCTTAGCTGAAAGAGTTTCTTTTCCTTTGCTTCTTTAAATATGAGATTGTTCTCTTCATGAGTCTAGTTCTTCATTCTCCTTTCCTGAGAGTGTGTGACCCAAGAGTGACACTGTCTCAAACTTTTGGTCTCTTCCTCCATTATGCTTTTCAGCTGATTCTGTATGCCTTAATTTCTTCTCTCTCATTTAAACTACAGATCTCCTATATAGCCTGGATATAGTTGCTTGGAGACATGTGTCAAAAGAAAATCTGATAATCTTGTAATTGTGGAAATTGTAAAGGGACAAAAGTTTTTCCCTTGACTCAAATCAGTGCTATTTTTGCTATTTTGGTTGTGGTAAAGCATAATTAAAATCCCCTCTGGATGAACAAGCCTTGCAGACAAAGAGAACATAGCATTTTGTGGAAAAAATCAGTACTTAGCATGGTGCTTGGGGAAACTAGGTCTTCCCTGTTCTATATCTCATTCTTCTAGTGGTCAGTTCAGCCTACCCTTTGTTTCCTTGGTAGATTTGATTTGCCTAGGCTTGGCTGGAAAATTCCAACAGCCAGAGGCCAGCATGGTCAAAATAGGTGTTAATTGTTGCTTGCATTTCTCTATTTGCTTATCTGCTTGGCTGTCTGTAATTTGCGGATCTGAAGGGAGCTTCCTTTCTTTTGGTCTAAAAGTCTTTGCTGTGTTGATCTTTTGATAGGAATTAATTCCTGTTCTCAAATGTCTTTAGCTTTTGTTAAGCCTCATTTTGATCAGCAGTCTATCTGTAAAAATTGTCTTGGCTAAAGCAAAAAAGGAATCTTGCCTGGGATGCTTTCCGCCCTCATGGCAAAAGACTATATATCACATCAACCTTAAGTGTGGTACATATTTAGAAACAGGTTCTATTCCTTTTGAACCTAGAAATTGTTCATTTGTCTTTTTGTTAGTGTGTTTGGACTTTTGTCATACCTTTGCAATACATAAGTCTGAATCTTTTGTACTCTTCCTTCATTTATGTTTTTCTGCATCCTTCCTTCATGCATTGCTTCTTAGAGAGAGAGCTTCACTTACAAGCACAGTCTATCTTACTCTTCCTCTTGGTGAGATTCAGAGGAATTACAGAGGGGGATTTCCTCCTCCTTCTCCTCTGCTTTGTCCTTTTGTTTTTGAGCTTTTCCTGTGCTTCATAGGTCTGCTTGCAGAAAAGGATTTGCTAAAACAGTTTTCCTGTTCTTTGCAAAATTGGTGTGCTACATCCTCTGCTAAAATCTACTGTTGCCATCCATTTATGTTCCTTCCTATGGATAACCCACACTGTTTAAAGTCCAAAAGGGGGAAGACACTAATTTTTTCTCCCCCACCTATGTTCCTAACAATTTTCTTAGTTTTCTTATCACTGCCTATGAGAGGATGAGGCCATCCCGGCACTCTGTCTCTTCAAATGCGTTGCATCCTCTGCTTCTGCATTTTTATACTCTTCACATGCTCAGAAAACTCTGCAAGTTGAAAGGCACAGGCCAACCTTTTCCTTTCAATCTCCAATTGCTTGGTACAACTCCCAGGCAATTAGCAAATGGTGCAAATATCTCAAACTTTTTGAACTCTGCATATGCCCAGAGGTTGGAGGGACAAAAAACGTTCCTCATCCTCCCTTTTACTCATCCAAATTGCCTTCTTTTACAAACAAAAGAAAGGGGGAGTGCACCCCCTCACACACACACGCACAAGGTTGTGAACCGGGACACATCTATTGTATTTGATTTGCTTGCTTGGAATCATTTAACTTCACTGTCTGATTATATTTCCAATACAGAAATACTTTTCTTCACTTTCTCCATTGCTGTGACCCTTGGTTTATCGACCTGAAGGACACAGCAGCGTCAACTCCTACAGGTCCGGTGTAGATCCCTGACCAGTGTGTGAAACCATGGAAGGATGGCGTGGCACCAAGGAATGGAAAACTCGATCCCGAATTTCTCACTCAGCCTGCAGAACCCTCCACAGAATCGGGACTGAGCACTTCGTCGGAAACATCAGGGGGCAGATTAAGGCCCTCTCTATTCAATCTACAAAGTTTCTACAGGAAAAGGACATGCCAAAGACACCAGAGAGCCTTTTGCTAGCAGCATTCACTTGTTAAATGATAATGCCGTATCCATTGTAATGTGTATTCTTTTAATGTGTACTTTTCCTCTTGGCATGGCTACAGTGACTTTACAAGATGGGATTCCAGGGCAAGACTGTGGGAACAAAATTCCTATATATATGGAATGTGCAAAATGTCTCTCGATTGGTAAATGAGACTAATTGTTGGATCTGCATGCATGTTCCCTCACATGCCAAAGAAAACTTTTAATACATGCTATTCCTCTTAATGAAAGGTGGAAACAACACCCCCGGATCCCTGGGACGCTACAGAAGAAAATGTTAACTACTGTATAGCATTTTAGCCATTGGGAGCAGACTTCAAGAAATTGCAGCATATTGTTGGGACTTCACTAACCATACTAAGAAAGCGTCTGTTGAAGTTGGAAAGTATTCCTATTGTAACATGACATTTGTTCTTAACACCACTATTGAAGAATGCCACTATAGTAGAGCATCTTCATAACTTTACTTCTTATGGCTGTACATACCAATTGACTGGGTGTCCAGTGATGGTTAATGGGGGATGCTAATTGTTATATTGCACATCATTGCCTTAATTTGCGGTTGCTGCTGCATGCAATGCCTGCCTGGTTTGCTCACAATATTTTGTCCAAGAATTCGGCCTTTCGGAAAAAAACAAAACAAAACAAAAAGAAAAAAAAAAGGGGGAGATGTAGGAAATGCTTGTTTTTCAGCGCTGGCAGACCCGCTGGACAACAACACATTACCACATTCCTCCAGTTGGGATGATTGTGTTATCAGTGACTAGCAGATCTTCCTTGAACAGGGGATCCCGCACGTAAGCATTGTGGTAGCAGGAACTCGTAAATTATCTATCACTCAGGGGCCTTGCTTAAACCACGTGGTCAGCAACTCTAGAAATGAATAAAAGGAAGCAGCACCAAAAGCAAAGGGTGCCATCCTGTCAACCCATCATCCTGCCTGTGCGTCTTTCTTCATCGCCACAGTATACATTGGTAACCAACCAAAGCTCCACTTCTGGGCAAGGAGATACATCTGCATTCACTGTACATTAAGCCTACACAAAGCACATGGCTTGTTATTATTTAGGGATGAGTGAAGATCACAAGTAACAGATCACAGAGGTCTGTAATGTTGAAATCCCTTAACAATAAACATCTACATAGTTCTCTGGCTTTGTACATTCACGTCAAAACGATATCCCAAAGGTTTTTTTTTTTTTAAAAAAGACCTTTAAAAAAGGAGTGGTATTGAAAGAAACACACCTACAGAAATTGAAATCTATAATTTGTGGTAATTAAAGGTCATGTACTACTTACAAAAAATCAAGTCACACGTTGGGAAAACCCTGTGGGATACAAAAGCACCAATCATCTGCTGCTAAAATATGTCCACAACAGTTATAGTTTATGCGGCACACAACTAAAGCTGTTATGAAACAAGTAACTAACACAGTATCAACACACAGCAAAGTATCTACAAAAGTCCAATATACTTTTGGCTCCAGTTTCAGGAACGAATTCTTATCAGGAAGTTAAGAGCTCCATATACAGTACATATCTGTGTGTGCACACACGCACACATACACACATATATTTTACACAGTGTGCGGGCATATATTTATAACTTTCATGACAGAAAAGAAAAAAGAGAGTAAGAAGGGTTTGAACTAATCAATCAAGGGCTTAATATGCTACGTGCAGGCATTTCTGTTGTGCTTCATGGAGGAGGCTGCAATTGTACTTTTGGTAAGGATTTTTGGAAGCAAAATGAGGATATCTCTCTCCCCATAGGTGTGATTCAGATGAGCCCCCTCACTGTTCTCTCGCTCTCCCTGTCTCTTCCAATCTCTCTCAATCTCTCTCTCTCTGTATATATATATATTTAAAAGCCTGGGAGAGTCTATCACATGGTAAACCAATCCTCCCCCACTCAGGTCATTGACTTACCAAGTTTTAATGACATGAGGTAGAACCCACATATAGATATGGGACAAAACGATGGGTTGGCAAAATGTTTGGGGTGTGCTGAGCTAGATCAGTTTCATATTCAAACAGAAATATCACCCACAAGCAAACCCAAGTAAACTGAGCAACTGAATAAAACCACATGAGTTAAATTTAAACCAGGCTATCCTTAGGACCGAAACAGAGACAACAGGGTAAAGTAGGAGGCATAAATGAAAGATATACAGCGTTGAAGGAAAATGAGAAGAGCTAGAGTACATATATATATATATATATATATTCTGATGTGTTTCCATTCTGTATCTTGTATCTGTCCCAGCACATCTGGACATTTGTAATTTGCCTCTTAGCTCAGCGCAAAATATGCTTAATATACACCCTATCTATATATGAGGTAGAAAGGTAGATTGTATATATTCTCTACTTTTTCACCTCAAATAGATAGGATGTATATTAAGAATCCTTTGCACCAAGGTAAGAGACAAGTGACCAATGTCCAAATTTGCTGGGACAGATACAAGATACAGAATGGAAACACATCAGAAAATATGAACCACTCACTGATACCATACTTTATAAACAACATTTCCGGTGAAAATTTGCAATGAGGCACAAGGCAATTTATGCAGCTTCAAAATTTATTGAGAAGCAGCAGTATCACTTTCTGACTATAGGATACTCCTGGTTTTCTCCGGCCATGTACTATGAGAAGAAGATAATAGCCATGTTACTTTTCAAGATACTGGGGAAAAAGTATTATAACCAGGCAGGTCTATGTCCAGGTGTTTTATAAAGAATTCAAGACCTGAGTGAGTTAAGAATGACTGAGGACCTTTCAATCGTGCTGTTGCTGAAATGCCAGGATCTCACTACTCTGGTAACAGGCAGGCCTGCTATTTCGTAGAGGAAGAAGCCGCAAACCACCTGCTAAGAGCCACTACTTTCCAGTGTCAGAAGTCTCCAGTTTTTGGCTCTCCCGCCAGTTATATTCAGCTGCTGGTGCATTTTACAGGTTGAGGCCACAAGCATTGGGGAGACGCTACAGGTGTCCCCTTCTGCCTATCCCGCTGCCCTCACTGAGCCTTTCAGCTAGGGAAGAGCTGTTCAGCTACCACCCTGAAAACACGATCTGTTGCTGTACCTGAAAAATTCTTTTGATTAAATGAACAATATCTTAATAGCAGTATACATGCATATGTACAGAATCACAGAATCGTAGAGTTGGAAGAGACCACCAAGGCCATCCAGTCCAACCTCCTGCCATGTAGGAAAATTATTCATCCTTCTATACAGAATGGACAACAGCCAACCTTGGGTCTCTCCTCACCCTGGGAAGGAGACACAAAAGGATATGCGCGGATGCACAGTACGTATATGGAGCTCTGACCTTCCTGATAAGAATTAGAATCATAGAATCATAGAATCATAGAATCGTAGAGTTGGAAGAGACCACTAGGGCCATCCAGTCCAACCCCCTGCTATGCAGGAAATCCAAATCAAAGCACCCCTGACAGATGGCCATCCAGCCTCTGTTTAAAGACCTCCAAGGAAGGAGACTCCACTACACTCCGAGGAAGTGCGTTCCACTGTCGAACAGCCCTTACTGTCAGGAAGTTCTTCCTAATGTTCAGGTGGAATCTCTTTTCCTGTATCTTGCATCCATTGTTCCGGGTCCTGTTCTCTGGAGCAGCAGAAAACAAGCTTGCTCCCTCCTCAATATGACATCCCTTCAAATATTTAAACAGGGCTATCATATCACCTCTTAACCTTCTTTTCTCCAGGCTAAACATCCCCAGCTCCCTAAGTCGTTCCTCATAGGGCATGGTTTCCAGACCCTTCACCATCTTAGTTGCCCTCCTTTGGACCCGCTCCAGTTTCTCAATGTCCTTTCTGAATTGTGGCGCCCAGAACTGGACACAATATTCTAGGTGGGGCCTGACCAAAGCAGAATACAGTGGCACTATTACTTCTCTTGATCTAGAAACTATACTTCTATTAATGCAGCCCAAAATAGCATTGGCCTTTTTAGCTGCCGCATCACACTGTTCACTCATGTTCAACTTGTGGTCTACTTGGACTCCTAGATCCCTTTCACACGTAGTTTCATTCAGCCAGGTGTCACCCATCCTATATCTGTGCATTTTATTTTTCCGCCCTAAGTGCAATACCTTACATTTCTCTGTATTGAATTTCATTTTGTTAGCTTTGGCCCAGCTTTCTAGTCTATTCAGGTCATTTTGAATCTTGATCCTGTCCTCTGGGGTATTAGCTATTCCCCCTAATTTGGTGTCATCTGCAAATTTGATAAGTATGCTCCCAATTCTGTCATCCAGGTCATTGATAAAGATGTTGAATAGCACTGGGCCGAGGACAGAGCCCTGTGGGACCCCACTGGTCACTTCTCTCCAAGATGAAAAGGAGCCATTGTTGAGCACCCTTTGAGTTCGGCCAGTCAACCAATTACAAATCCATGTAACTGTTAACTTGTCTATCCCACATTTTGCGAGCTTGTTTGCAAGAATGTCATGGGGAACCTTGTCAAAGGCCTTACTGAAATCAAGATATACTATATCCACAGCATTCCCTTCATCTACCAAGCTGGTAATTTTATCAAAGAAAGAGATTAGATTTGTCTGGCATGACTTGTTTCTCTGAAACCCATGTTGAGTTTTTGTGATTATGGCATTGCCATCTAGATGTTCACAGACTCTCTGTTTAATGATCTGCTCCAGAATCTTTCCTAGAACTGATGTCAGACTAACTGGACGATAATTGTTGGGATCCTCTTTTTTCCCCTTTTTGAAGATGGGGACAACGTTTGCCCTTCGCCAGTCTGCTGGGATCTCTCCTGTTGTCCAGGAGTTTTCAAATATGATTGCCAATGGCTCTGATATTACTTTTGCCAGTTCTTTTAATACCCTTGGATGGAGTTCATCTGGTCCCGGAGACTTAAATTCATTTAGATTAACAAGGTGTTCCTCTACTATCTCTTTACTTATTCTGTGCTGAAATTCCCCTATTCTGTTCTCTGCTCCATTATCCTCAGGTTGAGGATATTCACATATCTATATCTATATAATACAGCCAAAGTATATTGGACTTGTACAGATCCAGTGGGCCCTTGGTATCCAGTGGGGTTTGCTTCCAGGACCAAAATCCATGGAAGCTCAAGTCCTGTTAAATAGAATGGCATAGGAAAATGCTGTCCCTTACACAGTTGGCCCTCCTTATCCACTGATTTTTTTTAATCCACGGATTCAAGCATCCATGGCTTGAAAATATTCCCCCCCAAAAGTATAAATTCCAAATAGCAAACTTTGATTTTGCCATTTGCTCTAAGGGACCCCATTTTGCGCTGCCTTTATATTTTTAATACTAACGGATATTTTAATTTCCAATTTTAATTGTATCATGTTTAATCCTGTTTTAAGGGGGGGGATTTGAGGCATAATATTGAATGTGGCTCTCTGAACGTGTTGTGAGCCGCCTTGATTATCTCGTCACCGAAAAGCGGGATAAAAATAAAAGTTTTATTTATTTATATGTAACGGGACTTGAGCATCCACGGATTTTGTTATCCACGGGGGGAATCCTGGAACCAAACTCCAAGGTATACCACTGTATATATAAAATGGCCCAAATCAAGGTTTGCTTTTGGGAACTGATACCATTTTTAAAAATTCATGCAGTAGATTAAAAAAAAACACACCAGTGGAAACGAGGGGCCAACTGTATATTGCTGTTCGTACTGTGTTGGCTACTCCCCCCCCCCCCATAACAACAACTGCATCCATATCCATACCCATATAACAACCCCTAGGGCCAATGGGGGGGTCTTTGGTTCTGTGCCACATATAAATAGTAGGCAGAAAGAGGGCTCCCTTATTGGGAAGACCCTCTCCAGGTGGGTCCAGACCATTTGCCTTTCCTGCAAAGCACTGCTATCCTTTTCTTTTGAAAGGGTCCCACTCTTTCCATTGTGCCTCTCTGTCTCTAGGCTCCAGCTTGAGGGGACTTTTATGGCCACCGGACTGGGGTCCTTTAGGAGTTTATCATACAATGGAATTTGGGGGTATAATCCAATGCCAATCCGAACGCAATCATGGGGTTTCACGTTATTGCGAATGAGCGTATCTCACGCAATTTCGGGCAAAAGGGAAGCCATTCCGAACGCAATCACGGGGCTTCACGTTATTGCGTATTAAAGCATCTCATGCAATTTTGGGCAATGGGGGGGTCATTTTCAGGCAACGGGAAGTCATTCCAAACTCATTCCGAACGCAATTGGAATTCACGTAATTCGAATTGGCTCCGTTCGAAATTGAGAGAAATTCCTCCCGTGTGATAAACTCCTATATATGCTGCCACCTGTGTCCAGGTCAAACTTCCTAGACTAGTCCTTCCCTCCTCCTTCTTTTTCTCTGCCTCCTCCTTCCTCCTCTTCAGGGGAAGTTTCCCCCCCACCCACCCACCCAACCAAACAACCCCCAGCCTTTTTTTTTGTTTTACCTTGGTGAGCTGGGCAATCTTTTTGCACATTTTCATCTGCATGCCTTCTTGGTCCCCTTGGTCCAGGAGGAGGGAGCTGCACAGAGGAGGCTGGGAATATTGGGAAGAGCCATTGCAAGAACTGTTCTGAGGAGGAGAAGCCATGAGGAGGAGGAGGAGAGGAGGAGGAGGAACCCCTTTTCTGCCAGGCACCAGCACCTGGAGAAAGAGAGAGACTCCCTGTTCTTCAGGAGGGGAAAAACTTGAAGGAGAGCTGAGAGGAGGAGACCTGCCTTCTTCTTCTCCTTTCAGAGAGAGGACTGAACTACTCCTCTCCCGCCTTCTTTCCCTTCATGAGGGGGCGAGGGGAGAACAGAAGAAGGAGAAAAAGAAGGAGGAGGAGGCATTATATTTATTTGCAAGCCTGCCACCATGAGGAGAAAGAGATGCCTTGGGTGGGATGCATTAACTGAGCCTTCTTCTTCCCTCAGGGAGAGAAGCCCAAGCTGGAAAGAAAGGCTGCTGCTGCTGCTGCTGCTCAGCCTGGCATTGCTTGAAAGAGAGGGTTTCAAAATGCACACACACACACCCCACACAACCCCATCTCCCCCCCCCCCCCATTCTCTTCTCCCATGCAGCCTCTTGGGTCCAAATGGGACTCCTGGACTGCAAGCCAGTGGGACTCTTGGTGGGACTTATTGAATCAAAAGACACAGGACTTGCCCATAGGGAAGCATTGGAACTATTTGCTCCATAGGGAATCATTGGAGGATACTTAGAATCATAGAATCACAGAGTTGGAAGAGACCCCAAGGGCCATCCAGTCCAACCCCCTGCCATGCAGGAACTCCAAGTCAAAGCATCCCCAACAGATGGCCATCCAGCCTCTGCTTAAAGACCTCCAAGGAAGGAGACTCCACTACACTCCGAGGGAGTGTGTTTCACTGTTGAATAGCCCTTACTGTCAGGAAGTTCCTCCTAATGTGTCTTCCTTCTTGTGGATGGGAATGTATATTGACCATTTCCAGTCTGTTGCCCACTATTTTGTTTGATATAGAGGATTCATTTCCAGACATATTCAAATGAATCCTGGATGTCTTCATTCTGAGCCATTAACAGCTATGTGAGAAACAAAACTACAGGACTTGCAGTTTTCCCCAGCATGGAGATGACAAATACTCAACTAAATAGGAGAGACTTGAGGGCTTTGAGGTAGGGATACATTACTCTGAATAACTGAAACTCGTTTGTTAGGGAATGAAAAGGTATCCTCTTGTACTGAGGATATGCCTTTGGGGAATGTGGAGAGGGAGCAATTCAGTCATTATAACCATAGGTTGGCTTTGGGGTGGACATATAGACCACATAGTGACTTGTTTGCTTGGTTGGTACAAAGGCTACAGACTGGTACTCGTTTTGCTTGGCTGGTACAAAGGCTGAAAAAGAGTTGTATGGAAAACTGGTAGACAGTGGTGAGATATCATATTACATTCTTAGAATCATAGAATCATAGAAATTTAGCACTGTGTAAATTTACAGCGCTATATAAATAAAGGTTAATAATAATAATAATAGAGTTGGAAGAGACCACAAGGGCCATCCAGTCCAACCCCCTGCCGTGCAGGAACTCCCAATCAAAGCATACCCGACAGATGGCCATCCAGCCTCTGCTTAAACACCTCCAAGGAAGGAGACTCCACCACCCTCCGAGGGAGTGTGTTCCACTGTCGAACAGCCCTTACTGTCAGGAAGTTCCTCCTAATGTTGAGGTGGAATCTTTTTTCCTGCAGTTTGCATTAATTGTTCCGCGTTCTACTCTCTGGAGCAACAGAAAATAAGCTTGCTCCCTCCTCAATGTGACATCCCTTCAAATATTTAAACAGGGCTTTCATATCACCTCTTAACCTTCTCTTCTCCAGGCTAAACATCCCCAGCTCTCTAAGTCGTTCCTCATAGGGCATGGCTTCCAGGCCCTTCACCATCTTAGTTGCCCTCCTTTGGACCCGCTCCAGTTTCTCCGCATCCTTTTTGAATTGTGGTGCCCAGAACTGAACACAGTATTCCAAAGCAGAATAGAGTGGCACTATTACTTCGCTTGATCTAGACACTATACTTCTATTGATGCAGCCTAAAATTGCATTGGCCTTTTTAGCTGCTGCATCACACTGTTGCCTCATGTTCAACTTGTGGTCTACTTGAACTCCTAGATCCCTTTCACATGTAGTTTCATTCATCCAGGTGTCCCCCATCATATATCTATGCATTTAATTTTTCCTCCCTAAGTGCAGTACCTTACATTTCTCCGTGTTGAATTTCATTTTGTTATTAGAGAATACTTGCCCACAGGGAAACCATACTTGCCCATAGGGAATCATTGGGGTATACTTGCCCATAGGGAAACCATAATTGCCCATAGAGAATCATTGGAGAATATGTGCCTATAGGAAATCATTGGCAAATACTTGCCCATAGAGAATCATTGGAAAATACTTGCTATGGGCAAGTATTTTCCAATGATTCTCTATGGGCACATATGGTTTCTCTATGGGGAAGTACTGTCATTTGTTTTAACACGTCCTACTCTTGGCTGCTGCTTGGTGGGTTTGCCTCCCACAAAATCCTCCGTAACGTCCACACTGCAGAAACCATCTGGTTTAACCACCCTGGCTCAAGGCTGTGGAATTCTGGGCAGCCTCAACCAGCTGCGCTTCCCAGAATTCCATAGCACTGAGCCTTGGCAGTGAAAGTGGGGGCAAAATGGATCATTTCTGCAGCCAAAAAGTCTTCTAAAGGTAGCGTGTAATATCTAGGAAGGTATCTTTACCTATGGTGAGAGTTCCCTAAATACTTTCCCTGTTTCAGTCACCTGAAGGAGAAATTGCAGCCAGGCTGCTTGAAAGCATGCTTAATATGCCTTTCTATAGGAAGCATACAAATTCAATCTAGACAATGAGGAAATTGAAATGCTGTAGTTTTTTGGGGGGGGAGGCAATGTGGCCATGTTCTAGAAGAACTTGTTCCTGACGTTTTGCCAGCATCTGCAGTTGGTATCTTTAGAAATTTTCTCTGAAGATGCCAGCCACAGATGCTGGTGAGACATGAAACTCTTTCAAACGGGAAGAATTTCTCCCAATTCCGAATGGAGCCAGTGCGGATTCATGTAAATTCGCTTGTTTAGCGAATTTACCTGAACCCCTGCTCCGTTCGGAAGGCATTCGGAATTACTTCCCATTACCCGAAAATAACCCCCCCTTGCCCGAAATCGCGTGAGAAGCTTAAATTCGCAATAACGTTAAACCCATGATTGCATTCGGAGTGACTTCCCTTTTTCCCGAATTTGCGTGAGAAGAATTAATTCTCAATAACATGAAACCCCAGGATTGCATTTGGATTGTCCTTGGATTATACTTCCAATTTCCCACGTCTGAAAGAGTCCACGGCCACATCGCCCGAAAAACCCACAAAAAACTATGGATGCTGGCCATGAAAGCCTTCGGCTTCACATTAAAATTGAAATAGTTAAAAGAATTCCCATATCTAGGATCAAACATTGACCAAAATGGAGACTGCAGTCAAGAAATAAGGAGAAGACTAGGAGTGGGAAGGGCAGCTATGAAAGAACTGGAAAAGATACTGAAGAGCAAAGACACACAACAGAGCCCTAAAGTCAGAATCGGTCAGGCCATTGTATTCCCAATTACTATGTACAGATATGAGAGCTGGACAATGAATGAAGAAGACAGAAAGAAAACCAACTCATGTGAAATGTGGTGCTGGAGAAGAGAACTTAGAATCCCATGGACAGCCAAGAAGACAAACAAATGGGATCTTGAACAGATCATACCAGGGCTCTCCTTGGAAGCAAAGATGATCAAGTTGAGACTATTGTACCCTGGCCACATAATGAGAAGGCATGGATCACTAGAAAAACAATAATGCTAGGAAAGGTAGAGGGCAGGGAAAAAAGGGGAAGACCACAAAACAGACGGATAGACCCAATCGAGGTTTGTGGGCAAGGGCTTGCAGGATCTGGGGAGGGCAGTGGAGGATAGGGATTCTTAGAGATGTCTCATCCATGGAGTCGCCATGAGTTGGAATCAACTCAAGGGCAGCTAACAACAATGGGAAGTTAATAGTAAAGTAGTTCGCTGTATCCTCTTGTATATATTTGCCCTTATAAATCCCTGATCATTAAAAATACCAACTGCAAATCAGGCCACATCTGAAGTACTGCATTCAGTTATGGGCACCTCAACAACAAACTACCATTCCCACCTCAACAACAAACTGCCATTCCATAGCATTGACCCATGGCAGTTAAAGTGTTAAACCAGATTATTTCTGCGGCCTCAATCTCCTAGAAAGCTGTCACCATTGATGGCCTCCTCCACAAGTTGGCACAAGAAATCCCACACCTGGTTTTGCATGCCTCAGTTTCCCCAGGCCTGCATATGGGAAGCGCTCTTGTCCAGGGTGGCTAGATGTTCCAGCCGCAAAGGAAGACAAGGCACAGCAGAATGTAGGATATTCAATAAAAGATGCAGGACATGACATAATAAAAAGCTGGCAACACTCATAGAAAAATATATTCATGCTTCTTAGTGATCTTCAAAATAGACGACATTTTGAAATACCTCTTAAACAGAAGGCTGAAATGTAGGCCGTGTCCTGGACAAGGAGGATGTCTGGTTACTCTGTCCCTGTTCCTTGTCCGAAATGCTCACGTGTTCGTGGTCTGACTCCTAGTAGGAATAGAGGGAAATGAGGCAGTTCAGTCCACTTTCTTCATTGTTGTTGTGTGCCTTCAAGTCGTTTCTGACTTGGGGCAACCCGAAGGTAACTTCATGATGGGGATTTCTTGGCATGTTTCTTCAGAGGGGGTTTGACATGGCTATTCTCTGAGGCTGAGAGAGTGTGACTCACCTAAGGCCACCCAGTGGGTTTCCACGGCTGAGCCAGGATGCAAATCCTTGTCTCCAGAGTCCTAGTCCAGCGCTCAAACAACTACACCAGCTCTTCCTGCTTTGTTCACACCAAGCAAAATGCACAGTTGGTTGTGCACTTTTCCTAAGGGTTGCCAGCGATTAGCAATCCATTTTTGGAGGGCTATGCTTAGCCCAATTGGTTCAGTGCCAGGCCTTGAATGGAAGAGGGCAAACTGAGGTCACTTCTCAATTGAAATAGAATCGGTTACAACCTAGAGAAGAACGTGATCCGTCTTGTTGCCAACCAGCAGGTGGGTAGCCAGCTGAGAGAACAGGAAGAGGCAAGACTCAGCACCCAAGGGAGGAAACAGAGGAGGATTTTGAAGTATAATCTTTCCACGGGTGGAAGGGGAAAACATTATTTAAAACCAAACAGGTTCAGTAAGTATGTTAATTGTCAACAGTCAAAAATGCCAATTGTTCCCCCTTTCCATGTTTTAACAAAGCTTTTAGGATGCAAGAGTTGAAGATTCATCACTCAAGAACAGCACTGCACACTTGCCACTAAATTCAACAAAACCTATTTTTTAGTACTTGCTTTGAAGTAACTTGCATAGGATTGCTCTGCCCAACCCTGAAGGAGCACTTAACATTGAGGATGTGTAAATCTATAGCTTACCTTATTTCCACATAAAATACAAAACCGCATTCATACGTGAAATAATTCCACAGTCATATACATTTGAATTCCAAAAATTATAATCTGGACCTTAGTGTTAGAGACATACATTTAAAATAGCAGAGCCCAGTACTTTGGATTTTTGTGTGGAAGGACTGTGAACACATTTCTCTGCTAAATAAAACAAATGTTATTTTTTTTTATTCCACCTTTCTCCCAAAATGGGATTCAAGGCTTTCTTCATTTCAGGAGCATAATCTGGAGGAGGGATAAATTTCTGATTTTTGAGATTAAATGAGAGTCCAAAACCCTTGCCAATTGCCCAGAGAACAGTCTATGGTCTGTCAATTGCTCATCCTCCTATGCCCTTTCATACCACTACAAGTTAGCAGCCATAGTTCTCATTGGCGATAAAGACAAATAATTTATTTATGGTATTTATACCCTGCCCTTCAGCCCTAAAAGGCGGGCTCTAAGTTGCTGTCCTTTGCCTTTTCACTTGGGTTGGTGTTTCAGTGGGTGAACACAGGAGGTACTCTTGCAAATAAGCAGGTATCAGATTGGGAAGCATGAATGTAGTTCCAGTACACTGCTGAATCTCTTGCTTATTTTTGAAATTTTTGTTGTTTTCTGCCTTCAAGGCAGCATTGTCATGGTGACCCTGTGAATGAAACATGTCTGTGGACTCTTTCAAACGGGGAGGAATTTCTCCCAACTCCGAATGGAGCCAATGCGGATTTATGTAAATTCGCTTGTTTAGCGAATTTACATGAACCCCTGCTCCGTTCGGAATTACTTCCCATTACCCGAAAATAACCCCTTCCTGCCCGAATTTGCATGCGAAGCTTTAATTCGCAATAAGGTAAAACCCATGATTGCATTCGAATTGGCTTCCCTCTTGCCCGAATTTGCATGTGAAGAGTTAATTTGCAATAACATAAAACCCATGATTGCATTCGAATTGACCTTAAATTATACTTCCAATTTAGCCTTGTATACTTCCAATTTAGCCTATGTCTCCCTATTCTTAACCTCTCTGATCAGGTTTTGTAGGTTTGGGCCCTCCATTGGGGGACAATGAGACTTGAATATTTGCAAAATTTTGGATTCAGATTTAAACACAAAACAAAAACAACAACCCTATTTTAAACCTACAGTTGGACACGACTTGACAGTCATATCAAATGGGAGACTTTTACCTTATTACTTAGAAATGTAATTTAAAAATGAGAAACCTTGATCAGCTTTTTTAATGCTTTCAAACATTAACAATCCCAAGTTGTTAGGTGTTAATATGATTTACATTTGACAACATACCACCAATTTTTACTGCTTATTATTTCTATTAAATCTTCATATATTTAGACTATGCATAATAAAACATACAAAGTACTCTTGGAGTTGTTTTGGTTGAACATGTTAATTGAAAGATTTGTTTCTGAATGGCATTTCTTGCACTATAAATAAAATGATTAAAAAGAAGCTACTGACATTGGACAATGAACTGACAATAAACTGTTAAAGTTAAAAAATTTAAATTCAAACAGCCATTGTTGTTCCAGTAAGAGGGTTAGAAAATAGTATTAATAACCAGACTATATACACACACACACACACACAAATATATTTGTTGTTGAGTGCCTTCAAGTCATTTGTGACTTAGTAGTGTATTTGCCAAATGTAAACACCAAGAAAATCTACTTCAGGCATTAATTTAAAGTTTACCACCCTTTTTGCTTCTCTGGTCATTTTTGGTGCTGTTGTTTGTTTTTGTTGCCGTGTTATATAGTTTTATACTCCTTTCTTTTAACCAGTAATAATTTATTACAGTCACAATCTAAATGTAGAAAAACTGACAATGATATAACATAGCAAATAAAATTACTCCTATGTACAAAGCTCTTTTCTATTTTATCACTGAGTAACTGCAGCCTGGCTGTCCCCTAATCTGAATTAATAAACAGGATTTTCTTTTTACAGTTTACAGTTTATAGTTAAATTTCCATACCACTATAATAACTTAGGTTGGTTCTCTGTACTGCCTAGATCAGTGATTTCCAAGTTGTTTTAAACTAAGGGGCTAAACAGACTACCCCAACAGAGCGGCAAAATGCCGCTCTTTTTAAAAACAGCGAAAAGCTGTCCTTGGGGCAGCAGTAGTGGCTTTTCAGGGTTTCTTTGGCACAGCACATCTAAAGCTGCGCCAAAGAAACAGGTTGACGCTGCCCACTGTCTGGTCGGGTGGGCAGCATGACGTTGGCATCAGGGAGAAGTTGGGGTGTGTGGCGTGCAGTTGCCACATCCCCACTCTGCCCCAATGGTGGCGTTTATCGCTGGTCTGTTTAGGCCCTAAGTCCCAGAAGCCTGAGCCACTTTGGTCAAAAGTCAGGAATTCTGGGAGCTGAAGTCTTAAACATCTGTTGGGTCATAGTTTGGGAATCACTGACCTAGATTCTCCTATGTTTACCATTGTCTGTAATGTTGTTTAAACCTATATTTTCAAAGCTGAATGACACTTTTGAGAAGAAAAAAATCCAGCTTCTATGCTTCAGTGAAGAGCTATTTCATCTCTCGAGTTCATCCTTTTCTTGTGCTGTCTTCTGAATGCATCTGCAGTAGCTGAAGAGATTAAACAAGGTGATGCTTACTACTCAGATATTTGTCACCCACAGGTACTGAGTGTGCGAAGAGGCCAATGGGATCTGGAAAGCCACCCTCACTCCCTCCATCATGTATGCACTGCTTGCTCACATGCAAACAGTGTCAGTCTAAAGAGTGGTAGGGTTTCTTCTTTGCAGGGGCTGAGCATTCCAGAAACCACTGACAAGTCAGCTGTGGCTTGGCTTGCCTTGCCTGTGGAATGTGGCTGAGTGGCTGAGAATCACCCTGCATCTTCCCACTGTACTAAATGCATGAACAAAGCTTCAAGGTTAAAGGGGAAAAAGAAAAGGGTGGCAGCAATTTGCAGTAATTTATTACAAGACACAAAGACATTCTCGAAAAACGTTGGCTGAAGAAAAGGTAAGGGAAGCTCATTTTGATTAAAGTGCAGAAAAGGATGTTTCTTCATAGTTTCCCATTAACCGATTCCCATTAGCAATGCTATACAAGCTGCCACTGTTCTGTAAGGAATTCTAAAAATGAAGTTAGAAGGGGGAAGACAGGACCATTAATCAAAGGTATAATGGCAAAAAAGAATGGAGAAAGATGGAGGGTTAAGAAAGGAAAATAAAATTAATCAAGTAAAACGGAGAACAAGTATAAATGTGTGTCTATATAAAATTTGCCATAAAGCAGTAATATTTTTTTGACCTAATCAAAAATCCCCCACAGCAAATTCTTCTCACAGCAACCCAACAAAGTGCCCAACATTATGTCCACTGACCTTTTCACTCTTGCAGTCATTCTCATGATTCCTGATCTCTCACTCTTTTTACGCCATGGGCAGGATCTGCTGCAAAATGAAACACTGGCCTCCAGCATCATCTTTAATCCCAAGAATGCTTCTGGGCTCCAGAGGCACTATTAGAAAATAAAAACAGAACTTTGTTTTGAAATGTACCTACTCAAAAAGGGGATAAAAACACATTGACATGGTGGTGGAGAGGAGCATTTGATAGGCTGCAAGGGTTTGCTTGGTTTTGTCTTTACTGTATATATACTTTATTCTCTTTGGAGTTTATCAGATGGGAGAAATTTTTCTTTATTTCAAATGGAGCCAATTGGAGGCAATTGAAATTCACATGAATTCGCTAGTTTAGTGAATGTATGTGAATTCCAATTGCATTCGGAATGCATTCAGAATGACTTCCTATTACCCGAAAATGACTGCCCATTGCCCAAAATTGCATGAGATGCTTTAATACAAAATAACGTAAAACCCATGATTGTGTTCGGAATGACTTCCCTTTTGCCCAAAATTGCGTGATATACTTTAATATGCAATAACGTGAAACCCCATGATTGCGTTCAGATTGCCATTAGATTATACTTCCAATTTCCGTCGTCTGATAAACTCCATAGTTGCTGCTGTGTATGTTGGTTAGCTAGTTTTTCTTTTGATGTGGTTTTTCCTTTGAGCATCTCCAATCTGCATATGAGGCTCAGATCCATATGTGCTCAGCATTTTTTCCAACTTATTTTTCTCTGAGCCTCATAATTGCCTTCTGTGAAATGGGCATTGGCGCATAAAAAATGTGGACATTGTTGTGATTTTCAGTTAAGGTCACACATCTGATTTGTATTTGTATATTTTTTTAGACTTGTTGTTTGTTCTAGCAAATTGGTATTTTTCTGATTAGTTACCATGGTAGACATAATTTTCAGCACTTCCCATGGCATCCATTTTGTGAAATCATCCACAACACTCCCTCAAATGTTTAAACGTTCTTATTAACCCCAAAAGTTTGAGAACCCTTCAGACAGACTATGGTCCAAAACACAATGCAGACAAAATTCAGTTTGAGACCGCTTTCAATGCTAGGGAATTCTGGGATCTGTAATTTTTGAGACATTCAGTCTTCTCTGTCAGAGTGCTCTGGTGCCACAATAAACTACAGTTCCCAAGATTCCCCAGCACTGAGCTAGGGCAGTTAAAGCAGTCTCCAACTGGATTATTTCTGTAGTGTGTTTGGACCTAGGTTAGCCAAACCAAAAGCACTGGTTTCCAATGGGTGAATCATATGAGACCCGGTTATTATTAATTTGATATAGTCCTAACCAGGTGAAAAATAAATTTCAGCAAGGGCTACTAGGACAGAGAAACATATGCCCTATATTATAAATAAAAACAGTGGTAGTTACTCAGATTCATAGCCAAAACTCAGGAAAACAAATAAGTCCTTTGTAAGGGACAGAAATAAAAATTCACTGGTAGGTATACTGACTACTATATTGTTGGCCTAGGAATGAGTCCAACAGAATACATATTGTGTTTCTATTCTGCTCAGTAAGGTGCCTCATATATTTTCATCTTTAATATTTTTTATTTTATATATTGTTGTCTTTTAAATGTACTGGGGGTGTTTATATTTATTTATTTTATATTGTATCTTTCTCCTTGCATGGGATCAAAGATGGCATTGTAGTTTTTATCTGCTTAGATAAAAGCAGGGTGTGATGGGGGGGTGCAGTCCACACTGGGTGACACCCAGAAGAGTGGTGACACCTATTTGGGCCTTCATTCTCCCTTCATTGCAGGACGGGCACACACGCACCCTTGCTGGTTGCGCTGTCCCTGGACTTCCTCCCAGGGAGAAAGATGGATACGGGGCAGGAGGAGCACAAGCATGCCCTTCCCAGCTGCCCCATCCCTGGGTTTCCTTCCAGGGGATTAAAACAGGGATGGGGGAGCGGGAGGGGTGCACATGCAGCTTTGCCCACTGCTCTGTTCCTGGATTTTTGCCCTTTACAGACTGGCGAAAAGTGCCGGCCTGGTGAGGACTGAGCGTCCTCATGCTTGAAGTCCTACTGCTGCCTGTGGCTGCCATCTTGGCACGTGCCCATTTACACAGGATGCACCATGATGACGCACCTCTGGTGCTGTGTCCAAACAATGCAGCACCAAAGGGACGTCATCACACTGTGCAGTGGCAGCTACGGCACCTCTTTGAGGGCACAAAAAGGAGCCGGTTTTTCCAGCTCCTTTTGGGGCTCTATGGAGGCCAAATTGGTGCTGCGGCATTTGGTTGCCACTGCACCAATCCAGGACAGAAATGGGTGGCATCTCACAACCCCTTCCAGCCAATCTGTAGAGCCCCATTCTTCCTTTCCCACACCAGGTGACACACAGGTAGTGATGCCATTGCTGCCTATCACACCATTTTGTGGAAATAAAGGAAGGCAAGGAAGAAAGCGCAAAAGAAGGGCTACAGTTAAACATTAAGAAAACAGAAATAATGACCACAGATTATTTCCATAACTTTAAAGTGGATTATGAAGACACTGAAATAGTTAAACATTTTCTATATCTTGGTTCAGTCATCAGTCAGAATGGAGACCTCAGTCAGGAAATCAGAAGCAGGTTCCAGAGAGCAGCATTGGGAGATCCTTCTTAATCCCCCATATCTTTTAAGCTGTGAAGCGCCATAATGCTCCACCAGTATGAAATAGGTTCTTAGACAATATAGCCAAAATCACATCTACATCCCGTTGCTATGTAGTTAAATCATAAAGAAATAAAGGTTGAAGGGGCACCTGGTTACCCTAAGAAAGTGTTGCAGTTCCAGAGAAAACAGCACCTTTCCTTTTTATGCTGAGACTAATAGGACTGTCTCCTTGAAAACTACAGCATAATCCAAAAAACAGAACTTTTCCAAAATCTTGCCTTTCTGCATGTTGCTGTAGCAGAAACTCCTGCTGTAGTGCAACCTCAAGATAACTGTATAGTTCTCATATACTGTACATGAAACAGTCAGTTTGGAAATGTTCTAGTGCCTTAGGATATATAGTTGTGAATGCAGCAGTTAAGCACTCCATAACTTACCTCTATTGATATATTTTTACAAGGACATCTCAGTGTTCTGTGGATTTCAGGCTGCAGCCATTTGTTGTGCCTGACTGATTCAGAGGTCAGCAAACATTACTTCATAGCTGGCAGGGCACTGGATGTAAATCATTTGGAGAACTCTAATTGATTACTAGAAGGCTGCAGCCAAGACAGTCACTGGTTGATTCTAATCATTATATGAAAAAAGATGCCTCCATTCTGGATGAAAAAAGATTCCACCCCACTCCCTTCCAGGCTGCAGTTGCCTGCTATTTTTAATTCACCATTAGAAGTATTTTCCCACATTTCCTCCTTTCTTCTATTAGCCTTGTGCGATTGCATGTGTGGAATGTGTGTGTGAGAGTGTGTCCCTCTGTACATCAATAAACTAGCTTAAAATCCAAAGACTTTGTGTCAGTTCTGGGATCTCCGGTACCTCCGTAAACAATACGGGAATCTGGTCCTTGTATGGTCTTTGTAAGGAGCCAAGATTGGTGTATTAGAGCAAATTAATTTCCCCAAACTTGAGTAGTTATCCTTACATTTATTGGTAATGTAAAGAGTGTTACTAAGACCCATATGTAACCTCGTCACCTTTCTGGATTAAATAAAGATGGCACCGGAGGCATCTTAAATTGCAGTAAACCAGCCTCTGAATAGAAAACGATATAAATTAGGAATACTTGTTTTAAAAAGTCAGGAAGACTGGCGGACACCAAGACAGGTGTATGCAGGCATCCAGGGATAGGCTGCATTTGCAATAGGGGTGGGCAGGATCCGTGGATTGGTCTACTTTGTGAGTCAGGAGGACCACATGTGTCCCACTTCACCGTTTTCAGCCTCTATACTGGCCACCCTAATACACTGCTTTAGGGAAGCTTTAGATTGTCCAGTCATACCCTTAGATTTTCCAAGGATGCTTGTGCCCTCCTCTCCCCTCCCCTCTGTATCTGGCTCAGGCTAGAAGAGATCTTCTAGTTTTGGAGCGATGGAAAAGCCTCTCCAGATTTAAAACAGGTCTGTTCATCCCATCCCACTCCCTGGAAATGACAACTACTTCCACACTGAGACTTCTCTGTACATACAGGGCAACATAGGAGGTCTAAAGGGCATGAAAAAATCTTGGGCATGTAAAGATTGCATGCACTCAGCTGGCCCCACTTTCTGCACAACTACTCTGCAAAAGTCTTTCGAACCTTTATTCAAACCTTTATTAGGATGTGTGTCCATGCTAACAAGATCTGCTAAACTGCTAAACAGAAATCATGGAATTAATCTTTAGTACCCTTTGTATATTTATTCAGAGATATGTTACAGTTTGTGTGCAAAGGACTGCAGCCTGAGAAACGGTATGGTTATTTATATAGCTTCATGAAAATCCAAGGTATTTTGTGGTACAAACAACACATTATATGTAAATATATAACCAATGCCTCAAAATCTTTAGGAATGACGTCATCTTGAATGGTTTACAGTTTTGCCTCCAAAATCTCCCCTGTTGCTGTTCTTCTAATAGGATTCCAGATATTGTATATACTCATGTGTAAGTCTAGAAAACTTAATAAAAAAATTGACCCCCAAAAATTGAGTCAACCTATCCACAGGTCAATGTAAGTGCTGTACTTTAACTCTTATTTTAAAAAAGGAACCATCCCCTAGTGAATGAAACAAGCATAATCCATCCTGGAAGCACTGACCCCATTCTACTCTCTAATCCATCCAGCCTTTAAGATGAGCACAAACATGACTGATGGAATTTTCTAAGTTCTTTGGCATTGTTTTCCTTTGTTTCATCCTTTAGATCCTTTGTTACATGTCCCTAGGTTTTACACTCAATCCGCTGGTTATGGCAGAACCCATAATTTTGGCCCCAAAACTTGCCCTCAATTTATACATGAAGTCAACTTATAGTCAAATATATACGGTAGATTTACACGGGTAATTACACATCTGGAATCTTATGGGAGGGTAAGCAACTTGGGGAGGACAATTCTTTTTTTATTAATTTTTTATTTTTAATAAATTTTTATTATAACACACAATATAACAAAGAAAAGATGACAAAAATTACATAATACAGGTAGATAGAAAAAATAACCAATGATAACTTACTACATAATGACAGTAAAAACAAAACTGAAACATGGGAGTTTATCACATGGGAGGAATTTCTCTCAATTGCGAATGGAGCCAATTTGCAATTATGTGAATTCGTTAATTTAGCGAATTTACGTGAAATCTCATTGCATTCGGAATGTGTTCAGAATGACTTCCATTTCCCGAAAATGACCCCCCCATTGCCCGAGGTTGCGTGAGATACTCTAATACGCAATTATGTGAAACCCCATGATTGCGTTCAGAATGACTTCCCATTGCCCGAAATTGCATGAGATACACTCATTCGCAATAAGGTGAATCCCCATGATTGCGTTTGGATTGCCATTGCATTATACCCCCAAATTCCGTCGTATGATAAACTCCATGGACAAAAACAAAACGAAAACAAAACAAAACTACCCTTAATTTCCCCTTCCCCCCTTTTTTGTATGTATTTGTGTAGTCCTTGGGTCGGGTTCTCGGTCTATGTTCACCTCTACTGATTGGTGGTCGGTCTTTTGCTACCCATATTGGTATTTCCGTACACATTGTCTTCCTTTAATTCCTGTTCTCTACTCCTCTTGGGGGGGACAATTCTGAGTGGAAAAACATGCACCACTCTTTGCAGAAGACTGAATCTGATACATTTATAAATAATGATGAATAACACTTCATGGATTATTTTTGAGCAGTTTCCTGGTTACAAAGAAACATAAACTAAAAATGCAGGACCCTAACTTTAGAAATATATAACCTACATTTTGACATTGAAGAGAAAGGGAAGAAAAAAGAAATGAAATAAATGTACCACCACCACCACCACCACTTTCAGGCAACCTTGTGTTTTTGACTGCAGATAGATGCTCCACAAATATATTAACGAAGAAAACTAAAATAGCAACCTTGCCTATGTGTACTTCAAAAGTCAGCCCCACTGAGTTCAATGGAGCAGATTTTTAAGTGTGTACAGTACTGTAGCTTGGCAGAGCAATCCTCACTGGGATAGAATACACAATCTGCCATGTCCAAAGCTTTGGTAATTTTTGTTTCTCTGTTTCTAGCCTTTTCTTAATATCTGTTTAAACTTAATGTCCTCCCATTGAGTTTTTGGGCTGTGGTGGTAATTCCAGTTCAAGACTGGCAGCAACTGCTGGTGGGGTCAAATCCTGACTCCTTTCTGAGAAAGGATGGGGATTTGGATCCTAAAGTTCTCTAAGGAATGGCTGCCCCCATCTCCACAATGCTCCAATCTGAGGCCTTCCACTAGAGAAATACTACAATCCATGCTGGCAAAGCTTTCAGCAAGTATAACTCAAT
Organism: Urosaurus nigricauda; assembly: GCA_034509955.1. Taxonomy (NCBI): domain Eukaryota; kingdom Metazoa; phylum Chordata; class Lepidosauria; order Squamata; family Phrynosomatidae; genus Urosaurus; species Urosaurus nigricauda. The sequence goes on along the minus strand of JAOEGL010000005.1, from coordinate 95,895,720 downwards.
ATCCGAGAGCCAGCACGGTGTAGTGGATTGAGCACAGGGTGACCAGAGGACCTCTTTCCTCCTGAAATGTCCTACATTGCAACCTTATTTCTGGGAGTCCAGGAGGAATTCCAAAATGTCCTCTATTTTGAGCCATTAAAAACTGTCCTTGCATCAGTCTGTGCCTCAGCAACCAAGCAAGAGATAGTTCAGCATGTATTGCTCTTGTCACTCCTGCTGCATAGGGCTTGTTAGTTTTCACCATGCAATAAACATGACCAAACAGCACTCTAATGAATACAGAAAAACTGTTGAGTCGCACAGTGCCAACTCAGTGGATAGGGAGATGGGTGAGAAGACTGTAGATGTGATCATGTGGTGGTTTTGTTTATATGTGTGTGTGTGTGTTTTTTTCTGACCAATGTGTGGAAAGGAATGGAATAGGTGGGTTGTTGAAGCGGATTAATTGCACCAAGGGGAAGGGGTGGCAAAAGTTTGTGATTTGAGTTAAGGAAGAAGCAGGAGGGAATGAGAGAGCAAAAGGGAAAACTATAAATGAAAACAATAATTTGAATTTAGATTCAGTCAAGGGTTTGTTGCTAGTAAAGAACAATTTTAAGCATTTGTTTTGTTCAAAGTTCTGTATGTATGTTGCAAGCCAACAAGGCATTTTAATATAGATAAGGTCATGAAAAAATATGGATGAGTATATAATGAAATATTATACGAATATATGTAATAAAGCCATAAATAAACCACATTAAATGAATTTAACTCTGCATCCACACTGGAGAAATAACCCGGTTTGGCACCGCTTTGACTGCCCTGGCTCAAGGCTATGGAATTCTGGGAGCTCTGCTTTGGGCCCACAACAAACTTCAACTCCCAGAATTCCATAGCCTTGAGCCAGGGCAGTTAAAGCGGTGCCAAACCGAGTTATTTCCCCAGTGTGGATGCAGCCTATATTTATATTAGGTTTTTTAAAGCTCTTATTGGGTAATGTCTTACAATTTTCTTGAATGCCCCATATTTTGTGGTGCCTTGTCCTCCTTTTGCAGTTATAGAATCTGGTCACCCTGTTAGAGCTTTGGACTATGACTTTGGAGAAACCCACTGGGTGATCCTGGGTAAGACCCAGTCTCTCAGCCTTAGAGGATGGCAGTGGCAAACCATCTCTGAAGAAACTTGCCAAGAAAACACTGTGATAGGGTTGCCATAAGTCAGAAATGACTTGAAGGTAAACAACAATAGCAATAGCAATAAGGTTTCTATACTGCTTATCAGTGCATTATGTGTAACCTAATGTAGTTCCTAACAATCTGGGTTCTCATTTTAGTGGCCTACAGAAGGATGCAAGACGCCCCTGGGATCAAACTCACACAACCTTGTGGTTGCAGTACAGGTATTTAACCGCTGCACCACCAGGGGCCTTAACACACACCACAACTATATATCCATATCAGGCATGCTTCTCTTGTTGGTACAGAAGAACCTTTATGCCATTCTAAAATCTTCCATCCAGCAGATATCAAATGCTATACAAAGATGTTTTCTCCAGACATGCTTTTCATGATATCCTTCTGTTGTCCTGTGTTTAGCTGTGTCATTATTTTTATTCTGTGCATTTGTGTCTGATTTCTATCAGAAAGGGGGAGAATGACTTGTGCAGGAGATCTGTATAATTCCTTAGATGCTAAGGTCCATCTTGTGGAATTCAACCAGTACATAATATTTTGATTGTGTTTTGACAATAGTTGTTTTTTTTAAGTGTATGCTTGACATACCACCAAAGGCACTACTTTTCCTTGGGAGTTTATCACACAGGAAGAATTTCTCTCAATTTTGAATGGAGCCAATTCGAATTCACATAAATTCACTAGTTTAGCAAATTTAGGTGAATTCTAATTGCATTCGGAATGCGTTCAGAATGACTTCCCATTTCTCAAAAATGACCCCCCCCCCCCGTTGCCTGAAATTGCGTGAAATACTCTAATATGCAATTATGTGAAACCCCATGATTGCGTTTGGATTGCCATTGCATTATACCCCCAAATTCTGTCATATGATAAACTCTTGTGAGACAAGAAGCTATGCTGATGGCACCAGTGCTCCCTTGTCAGACAGACTTTTGCTGAGGAGCCAGACTAAATGTGCCAAACAGCTACTGAGTAGCAGCAACAGTGGAGGGTCACACTGGTGGAGGATTTCTTATAGACAATGACAGTGGCATCATAGGTAATACATGTCAATGCTTGCTAGTACTGTGCAGATGGAGGCACCTCCTTTTGAACATCTTTTACCACAAAAACCCTGTGATGAGATAATCCAAAATGAGGCAGTGCCAGAAGATGAAACTGCCAGGTTGGATGGCATTCAACAAGCTATGGGGGTAGAGCTGAAGACAACTACGAGTAGCACTGTGGCTAATGATGGAACTGGAGCGAAGCCAAAAAGATGTTCAACTGCTGACATTCTCAGTGGCAAAAGGAAAGTCTGAAGTTGCACAAGACATGTCATAGGAACATGGACAGTGATGATTTACACAACTTTAAAGTAGACAATGAAGACATTGAAGTAGTTCAAAATATTCCATACCTTGATTCAGTCATTACTCAGAATGGAGAAGGCAGTCAAGAGATTAGATTAGCACTAGGATTTAGAAGGGCAGCTACGAAAGAACTGGACAAGATTTTGAAATATAAAATTATATTATTGAATATTAAAGTTAGGATGGTCCATGCCATCATATGACCCATTTGGGTATGTATGGCTTGAACAAGTACAGTAAAGAAAGCTGATAGGAAGAAAAACAACTAATTTGAAATGTGGTGCAGAAAGTACTACAGATACTGTAGACAAATAAAAACAAATAAATGGATCCTTGAACAAATCAAGCCTGAACCCTCCATAGAAGCCAAGATGACTAAACTGAGACTGTTGTACCTTGGACATATCATGGGATGACATTACTCACCAGCGAAAATAATAATACTTGGTAAAGTAGGAAGCAGTAAGAAAAGAGGAACCCTACATTCCAGATGGATGGACTCAAGCAAGTAATCCAACATCCTGAGTCTTCAGGACTGGAGCTGTTGATGGTAGGGTGACTTGGAGGTCTCTCATTCATGGGGTCATCATAAATCACTGTGTACATTTACAGCACAGTGTAAATTTACAGCGCTATATAAATAAATAAATAAATAATAATAATCAAAGGCACCTTGAGGGCAGTTAACAACAATACATGTTTAACATATTACATAGCTTCTTTCATTTGTGACATTTAAGGAAGCAGAAGCATGGTTTGCTATAGTGCTTTCACTTTTTATGTATTGAAGGCAGTTCTTCTTTTATAACCAAACCCTTCATTATTCATAAGGCCTTTTTTTTTTAACCCATAGGCCAAGCCAACATTTCAAAATAATTATGGTTTTTTGACCATAATGAAACAATGAAGGAAAGTGAAACCTAGGACCAGACTGACGCCTAGTGGCAAATTTTTGGAAGGCGTTTTCCCCAAAATATGACAGCCTTCCCAAATAATACCCCGCTCCCTGCATAGTCAAAGACAAGACTGAAGCATAATATTCCTACATAGCTTCCATTCCAAATTAAAATCACCAGAGTTTATGAAAATGAACATTTTCCCACAAATAATGTATTACGTATAACAAGGCAAAACAAACACGCACACCATACCTGAAATGCATGCATTTGAAGAAGTAAGCTCAAATCTACGAAAGCTCATGCTACCAGTGTCTTTCTTTCATATAATCTCAAAGGTGCTACGAGATTCTTTCGCATACTGATTTTCCAGACTAACATGGCTATGTCTTTGATTTATATACTTTGCTTCACCAGTCTCCTTATATCTAACAATGATGGACAAATTGAGGTGTATGGAAAAAGTTGAGCTCAAAGACTTGAAATCCTGTTTTGTACACACCAAACCATCTTCCCCTTTCAAACTCTAACCCTTCTCATATTTTTTAAATTCTTTTCTTAACTCCCATCAACGAATCAGCATCTAGTACCTGCCAGCACACTTTTCTAGCTTTCACATCTTTCCTAATTTGTTCTAAAATATCAATCTATAAAATGTTTTTCCATTTATATACAAATGTGCACAAACATATTAAATCACCAGGCACCAAATGTACCAGACTGCAAATCTAACTAACAGTTTGTGGAATTTCAAAGGAATAAAAATAAGGCTTTTACATTTCAATTTCATTTTGCAAACATTTTAGGAGACAAAAATGTGATACAGTGGGCTCTTGTTATCTGCTGGGGTCTGGTTCCTGGACCCACTGTGGCTACCAAAATCCATGGATGCTCAAGTCCCATTAAATGCAATGGTATAGTAAAATGGTGTCCCTTATATAAAATGCCAAAATAAAGCTTTGTTTTTTGAAATTTATAATTTTTAAAATATTTTCAAGCTGTGGATGGTTGAATCTGTGGATAAAGAATCTGTTGATAGGGAAGGCCAACTGTATTTCCTACAACCAGGTCACTCCCAGCCTTTTCTCTGGAAAATAAACTTAACACTGAAGAACAGTCCATTATAGCTATTTTTTTAAAGTGTATTTAACTTTCATGTAGCTTATGAATGCATCCTAGAATTGCATAAAATCACAACAGTTCATGTGCCACACTGTTGACTCATGTTCAACTTATGGTTTCCTAGGACACCAAGATTCCCCTTTGCATCTACTGTTGTTAAGCCAGGGATCCCTCATCCTATATCTAAATATATTTGGATACTGTCATAGGAGTTTATCACATGGGAGACAAAGTGCCCAAATCTCGTAGATAAATGAGGATTAAATCTGGGAATATCCTGCAAAAGCAAGATTGTTTTGAGGCAACATCCCCCGACATTTTCCATTGCCACAGGCATAACCACAAACACTATAGAGTTTATCGCATGGAAGGGAAGTGCCCAAATCCTGTGGATAAATGAGGATTAAATCTGTGAATATCCTGCAAAAGCAGGATTGTTTTCAAATGACGTCCCCTGACATTGCCCTTATCCCGGACTTAACCTGTGAATTAAAATGCGCGTTTTGTCCACTTTTGGCCACTTCTTATTTTCAGAAAAATCTGGAAAATAAAAAGAGGCACATTTTGGCCACTTTCATCATGGGTTAAGTCAGGGATAATGGCAATGTTGGGGAATGTTGTCTGAAAACAATCCCTCTTTTGTGGGATATTCCCACATTTAATCCCAGTTTATTCATGGGATGTGGGTGCTTTGCCTCTTGTGTGATAAACTCCTATGGTAGTATCCAAATATACAAGTTGACCTTCTGTCAGGAGGAATTTCTAAATGGTTTCCTTTTTGAGCATAAGAAGCATGAATTTATATGAGTGTTTTTAGCTTTTATTTTGTAATATCCTACATTTATCTTGAACGTCTTACATTTAAACAGCGTCTTGTCCTCCTTTGGTGTTAGGACATCTGGTCACTCTGCAAATATAGTAAATTGCAGTTTCGGAAAATGGAGTAATATGGACAATAATTTGCATACACAGAGAGAGAGAGAGACATATATTTGTTGTTGTTGTGTGCCTTCAAGTAGTTTCTGACTTCTGGCGACTCTAAGGCATCTGCCTATCATGGGGATTTCTTGGCAGGTTTCTTAAGTGTGTCTTTTTTCCATTGCCATTGCTATCCTCTGAGGCTGAGAGAATGTGACTTGCCCAAGCTCACCCAAGGAGTTTCCATGGTCAAGCTGCAATTTGAATCCTGGTCTACCAGTCCTAGTCCAATGCTTAAACCACACTTAAGCCACACTGGCTCTCATATACAGTCCACCCTCCCTATACATTCCAGACTCCCCCATGTATGGGGAAAAGAGCATATGCTGAAGCCCCATAGAAAATAATGAGGCACATGCTTGTAAAGGCAAGCGGAGTGCACGTATGCGCCCAATTACTTCTAATGGGGCTTGCTCTCTGTGTAAGCTCAAAGCCACAGAAGGCAAGCCCGTCTATGGGGAGGGCTGACTGCATGAGTGTGTGTGTATATATATATATACACACACATACACATTATATATATATATATAGAGAGAGAGAGAGAGAGAGAGAAAGATAATACAATTTGTATACTATATTATTTGTATACATGTATGCACACACACACACACACACATATATATGAGGGGGTATTGTAAAGTTTTAATGATCACCTTTTAAAAAAATTGACATAAAGTTTGTTTTGATTTGTAGTTGTTAACTTATCTCTTTGTAGTCACTATCTAGATTTACACATTTTTCCCAGCGTATCTTGACCCTCCGAATACCTGATATTGTAGAAGTCTGCAGATTGTGCCTTAAGACTGGGTATCATAAAGTAATAATTATCACCCGGAAGTTATTATGGCATATTGATGAAATTTTGTCAGTGTCATCATTGGTCCCTAAGTGCACATTGCTGAGAAAATCAACTCATTGTGTCCTTTATTTTTGTGACTGTCTCTGCCAGAAGTGACTAAAGTGTAAAATCCTTGTCAGGAGCAATCTGTAGACTTCTACAATATCAGGTATTCGGAAGGTCAAGAAACACTGAGGAAAATGTATAAATCTGGATGGTGACTACATAGAGATATGCGACCAATTACAAATCTAAACAAACTTTCTGTCAAATTTTTTTAAAGGTGATCATTAACACTTTTGAATACCCCCTCATGTGTGTGTGTGTGTCTGTGTATGTATAATATTATATATATATATATATATATATATTCATCAATGCACTTGTAGAAAGCATGGGATGAGTCCTTCCTGAATCTTTGTTAGTGAAGAAAAGCTATATATATATATATATATATATATACACCATTTGTGTATATATATAGAGAGAGAGAGATAGAGAGAGAGAATACAATTTGTATACTGTATTATTTGTATATGTATTTTATATGTACTATATATATATATATACATATATACATATATATAATTTGCATATATATGTAGAGAGCAAGAGAGAAAGAGAGATAAGTTTGTATGTTAATTGTATATGTATTTTATATGTACATTATGTATATATATATATATATATACACATACATATATAATTTGTATATATAGAGAGATAAGTTTGTATATTATTTGTATATGTATTTTATATACACTATATATATATATATATATATTCACACACACATATATACAATTTGTATCCTATATTATTTGTAAATATACTTTATATGATATAATACAATATGTATACACACACACACACATATATATATATATATATATATATATCTTATGTAGTAGAGGCATGAGAGAACTATGGGCCACGTTATTATTGCACTTTGTGTGAGAGACGGCAGTTTATTATTTCTGTCTATTATTTATTGCAACCGTTGAGCTTTTAAAATTCTGTCAGTCAGACGCTCTCCCCTCCCCCCCGCTTTCCCCGCCCCTCCCGCCAATCAAACATTTAGCCCCGCCCCCTTTCAGGAGGAGAGTTCTTAATCTCCTCCTCCTCCTTCGCGCCCTAGTAGTCCGTCCTGCGCGCCACTCTCGCGAGGACGAGAACCTAGTGCCGGTTAAGGGCGCGATTTGGGAAGCCTGAGAGCGACGTGTGTGGTGACGTCATAAAGCTGTTTGAAAAAAAAGGCGCGAAGGGTGAAGAAGAAGAAGAAGGTAGCTTTCTCTGGCTCTTTGCTATGGAATTCTGGGAGTTGGAGTTTGTTGTGGGGCCTATGGCCCCACAACAAACTCCAACTCCCAGAATTCCATAGCAAAGAGCCAAACAAAGAGTTCTAATACTTGATTTATAACACTTTATTATAAATTATACTTTATTAATAACAACTTTATTTTTGAATGTCATCCATTTTGAGCATTATTATTTTAAAATTGTTATTATTTTATTTTTTTTAAAAATATTTTATTTTGAATGTTCAGCATGACTGAGAAATATGAATTTATATTTATAAATGTTTTTTTAAAAATATTTTATTTTTAATTTTGAGCATGACTGAGAAGCAGGAATTTATATTTAATAAGTGGTTATTTTTAAAACATATTTTATTTTGAATTTTGAGCATGACTGAGAAATATGAATTTATATTTATAAATGTTTTTTTAAAATATATTTTATTTTTAATTTTGAGCATTTACTGAGAAGCTTTAGTTTATATTTAATAAGCGGTTATTTTAAAAAATATTTTATTTTTAATTTTCAGCATGACTGAGAAGCATGAGTTTATATTTAACATGTGGTCATTTTAAAAAATATATTTTATTTTGAATTTTGCACATGCCTTGGAAGCATGAGTTTATATTTAATAAGTGGTTATTTTTTAAAAATATTTTATTTTGAATTTTCAGCATGACTGAGAAGCATGAGTTTATATTTATAAGTGGTTATTTTAAAAAATATTTTATTTTGAATTTTGCACATGTCTTGGAAGCATGAGTTTATATTTAATAAGTGGTTATTTTTTTAAACACATTTTATTTTGAATTTTGAGCACGATTGAGACGCATGAGTTTATATATATAAGTGGTTATTTTTTAAACATATTTTATTTTTTTAAGAAATATTTTTATTAGTTTTATACAACAGTTATATTTAAAGAATCATAAATCTCTTCATACAGTTCCATCTTTAGTGCATATTTATTTCTACACTGTTGTTGTGATCATGATATTAGCTCACATGTAGCACTTCCTTTAAATATAAATTATATTATTATTATTATACTTTATTTATAAATCGCTGTAAATTTGCACAGTACTGTACATATTGAGTGCACAAAAATGAAAACAAAAATTAAAAATCTGCCTAATGCGTACAATCTAAGAAAACAAAATAATAACATTAAAACATATCTTAAAATACAACAAACACAGATACATAATAATAATCATTCAATCAAGTTGTGAGATCATTTCTACTGTGCACACATTTGGTTATAGAGAAAAGTTACCACTTTTCTTCGAACGTGCTCTTGAAAAATGGATTAAAATGTATAAAGAAAAGCACTGGGGATTGTGTTCAGTAAATTGTTTAATTTTGGTAGCATCTATTGGTATTACATTATAGCTCTATCATTAACCATAATGTTGCATTTGAAAGATGTTAGTCTCTTTCAGAGGAAAAAGGAGGAAGAAAGAGGAAGGGAAAATGAAATGAAATGAAATTCTATGGTCAAAGACCAGCATCAGTATAAAATTTAACATAGAAAAGTAAATTAATACATAAAAAGATTGCTTAAAATAAAAAAAACCCTGCCAACTAAGAATGTAAATAATTTGTTTCCATTACATTAAAAAAACACACACAAAAACTTCATTTAAAATAAATTAAGTAAAAATAAAGGAAGGGAGAATGGGAGATGGTGGCCCCATCTTTAACTCCTTTTTATTTTTGCATGAGCTTTTGAATATTGGGTTTTTTTGAAATATTTTTATTCACTTACTTTAACAAACAAACAAAACATTAAGACAACGTTTATCCAACTTTAATATAACAGACACCATACTCTCTGTACATAAGATTATGTTACTCTACTACATTCCTAACACTTACTTATCCTGAAACACATTACTACACATTAAACACTACAAATAAAAAAGACTTCCTACATCTGCATCTCCTTTATCGATCACTTCTATCTCTCTTTTTTGTTCTTTCTTCTTACACTATTTTATCTCTTTCCAAACTTTCATCTCTTTTCCTTATTGAACCTCTTCATGATTTTCTTCTTTTGTTAATTTTACTAATGTTACTTTCAGAAACTCAACCATTTCTGACCATTCTTTTCAAAATTTGTCTGTTGGTTTGTTTCTAATCAAGTTCATCAACTTATCAATCTCTCTATAATTGAGCATCTTCCATATCTAATAAGTAATTTTTGGGTTTTCTTCTTCTTTCCATCCTCTAGTATGTCCTTGCCATTGATATATAAACCCACTTTGGATGCAGTACAAAGTGATAATAAATGCTCAGGAATAACACAGATGTGGGAGCTTATTATCACTCTCTAATGGATTGAAAGAAGTGGGGTTATATCCTAGAAAGCTCATGCAAAACAATAACAACCAATTAGTCTTAAAAGCCAATTTTCTCTCTCTTTTCCTCCTGAGTTCAAAACAGAAGACTGTTCTCAATTCAGGAGAGGAGAGAGCAAAATCTTGCCTTTTCCAGGAGGCTCAGGCAAAAGGAAACTGCTGCATGCTTCTCATTGCTTATATCTGGTTCTGCATTAATAACTTTTGTCACACTCGGATATTGCTTGGCCGTATGTGTCTTCGTTTTATGTGAAATATTGGATAGCATAATTCGCTGAATTATGTCAGCAAAACATTTAAGGTTCACAATTTAGAGTTCACACAAAATGTTAACACTGTAGTTAACGATGAAACACAAACTTGTCCGTTTTTGGATGACTGGATTATACCTGGTAGAATCTATCTTAGTTGTTTGAGAGGGGTGAAGTTAAGTTTGTGTAATCGTTTGCACAATCGTTAGTTCTAAGGTTAGCCCCTTAGAACTAAAAACAAATAAGCTTTAAAAGGCTTCTTCTCATTCATGGGTGAGCAGGGGCAAGTCCAAGGACTGCTGTGATTTATTCCTGTTACAATTTACCTGAAGCTCAGTTTCTCCTACTTCCTAGCCGAATGCAAATGCTGAAATTATACCGCAAATCTGACTGGAGCAAATAAACGCAGGACCTTTTCTTTGAATTTGGAGAAAAATCCTGTATGCTTGTTTTTATGAACAGATCATAATATGGAGATGAGGGGTTCTTTCATATGCAGTTGTAGTGCTATAACTGCTGAGGCTGCATCCTGTCGAATCCTGTTTTTGTTTTGTTTTACATTAATTAAGAACTAGAGATGCTTTCTTGTGGCTCCCTAAACTACAAGTCCCATGATTCCATAGGATGGAGCCATGGCAGATAAGGTGGAATCAGTGCTATCATTAAATAGTGTGAAAGGCCCCCATTTTTACCCATCTCATATTCATGAGTCTGTCATACAGGCATCTCACAGGTGAAGATGATGTGGAAAACATCATCTTTTTGAGCCCTGGTAGCAAGTCCAATGAAAAACTGATTGAAATGCTAACCATAGAATAGCTATTTCCTTTGTTGTTCAGTTCAAACAGCAAAATCTTTGCGTGGTACTAAAACTTACATATTTTTGCTGTTTCATAAAATGTTTAAAATCCAAGAAATGTAACAAAATGAGATTTCTCTGAAATAAGCGAAACAGTGAAGTATTCTCGACAAGAGAGGCTTTAGGTCAAGGATATGTTTAAGACAAAAAGCAAGCAGAACGCATAGTGAGAAAGTAGCAGCCAACATAATGAATGTGTATGGAATAAGAATTGCTACAGACAGGTAGCTTAGCATCCAGTAATTATAGCTCATAGTTCTGTGTCCCAATTTTGGGGAAAAATTGGGAAATATAATAATAGTGGAGCACCTGTTTTGCATGGCAAAAGTATACGGTTCAGTCTTTGGTAGTACCACCAGTGATCAATTTTTTAAAAGATCAGGTATATTTTAGAGGTAAGCAGTACCAGGTCTTGCCTGAGGTCTGGATGAATCATGCTAAACAATTCAATATGGGGTAGAAGGACAAATAATTGATCAACTATAAGGCAACATTGTGTGGTTTTGGTACACTGCATTCATTTGTAGAGTATAAATGAGTCTTTCAGTAGTGTCTAAAGAAATGAGAAGGTTTGCTCCAAAAGGCAGCTTATAAAGAAATGAAGGAGCCATGAGAGTGTTTAACCGTCAAGCTATTCCACCTGAGGCTGGTTAAAAGACTGCAGGGTGTTGTTTTACCTTTATCATTACAATCTTGTTTGTAAGTCACTATGGAGACCAGTAGCGGAAAGCAAGGATATACATCAAATAGTTAGACTAGAGGGTAGTTCTCAGTGAAAACACTACGCTCCATAGTTTTATCTGAGAGCTAGTAATACTAGTGGGAAATAGACAAGATCTCTCTGAAACACAGCTTGAAAAAAATACCTGTAACATATCATAAAGGTCACAAGACAAATGCTAGCATGTAGTAGGGTTTGGTGGATGTATTACAGTATTCGTTTTTTATATTGCCTGTTTTTTTGCAGCTATGAAAGGGGAAAAGACACTCCATATAAAGGAGGCCTTTCAGCAAGCTCAAAAACCTCACCAAAATCATGCAAAGCTGGTGACATCATTAAAGCACACATATGATGAGGTAAATTGTAAACATTTAATTTGATTTTAATTTATTTTACTTTATTTTTTTTAATTAGAGTTGGCACCAATCATACTGCAACACCATTACAAATCATGAATTTTAAACACTGAAACCATGCAGATAAAGCATACTTCAAGAAAGACACTGGTGAATAGAAAAGAGAACAAATTGAAAAAGAAAATTTTAAAATACCAAACTGGGGTGGGGGGGAGAAAGAAAAGTTTCTGTATACTAGGCAAAAAGGGAAACATTCAGCTGTTACTGTAACAGTAATCTGATGATATTTTTACCTGCCTACCTTTCCCCTTCAAATAAGCAAGGGCAACCATATCCATATAGATTTGCAAAACGTGAGCTATGTTTAGTTCCAAAAAATATATTTTGTAGCAATAAAAGTTAAATTTGTTTCTTTATGCACTGTATAAGTTGGGAAAAAGTGACAAAATCAACCCCCAAAATATGAGTCACACACGTACATGAGTCAATAGACCCAACGCAAAGGCAGTGACAAGTGGCAGAGTAAAGAAGCCCCTCTTGGCGTGGCAAGGCATATAAACAGTTTTCTCGCCCCATTGCCCCTCCTTTGTCTAAACTGGAGAAAGAAAGGCAAGCCTCTTTACTTCCCTGCCTTTTTTGCTTGGGCAGCATTCAGCAGCAATGTGGGGGGCCTGAAGAATGACTGTGACCATCATTTTAGGGGCTTACTGTATATAAGCCTTGTGAGGCTTGGCAGTTTCTCTGCAGAGGCTTATACTCTATGCATTTTTAAAAGGAGAAGGAAAGATTTGCCCCTAAGTTTTACCCTTGACTTATCCACATGGATCACAAATCCATAATTTAAGCCCAAAAACCTGCCTTTGACTTATACGTGAAGTTGACTTCATATATGGTAATAGCTTTCCTGGATATTCAAAGCAGTTTAGTTCACCTTACCAAATCTAACAGAATTCCAATCAATATCCATGTGGAAGGCTGAGAACAAATGCATAGTGGCTGGTTCAGGGTCATTTAACAAATTTATGACAGAGCAGACATTGAACCAGGAACTTCACAGCTCACTTCCTGTAAATCAGACTACAGAAGGTAGCAGCTCACACAAATGTGACTGCAGAGGATTTTTTTTTTAAAAAAAAACTATTCCTTTTGATCATCTTAAAGCAATATTTCCTTGCCATAGATAGCATATGAATTACTGTTTAAGAGCCTGCTCTTCCAGTTTGTAGAAAGCTGATCTAAAAAGTAAGGGTTGCATTCCTGTTAACAATGTAACATGCTGGTTGCAGTTACAGTCCTTACGTCATAATACAGAGCTTGAAAAGATATTTCAAATTCCTAGGTTTCAAACCATTTAGAAACCAATTTCTTGGGGTATAAGAATAGGGCTGAACAATATTTCAGATTTTTAGGCTTAGGTGGAATTTTTCCCTGTTCAAAAAACAGTAGCCCCAGTGGAAGTACACATATGCTTGATGACAGGACTGCTACATTTAAGGGTTGTTAAAAACCTTATGCACTTGTTACCTAGCATGTTAACTGAGGAGCCAGGGCTCTCCACCCTTTCTATAATTCAGTCAGTCTTTCTATAATTCAACGGAAACTATCCTGATTCATATTTGGGGCTGTCCATGTGTGAATGCTGTCAACACATGGATCATATGGAGCCTGTCCATGTGTAGTAGAAGCTCTCCTTGTGAAGATAATGCTGGTGGTAGACAAGGGATGGGATGGACCAGCCTGTTCTCTTCACATGGATATGTGAATGACAGCACAAGGGTAATGTGTTATCTGGATCTTTCCCTTAGAATTCTACTATTTGTTGAGTTATGAAATGAAATAATATTGAAATGAAATCATTGAATATTTTATAACTCTTTTAGTTGCAGGAAAAAAACGGTTTTCATGAAGAGTTTCTTCATTACCTTAAGTATGCCATGATAATCTACAAACGAGAACCTGCAGTGGAACAAGTGATAAATTTTGTGGCCAAGTTTGTTGCTTCTTTTTATGAGCCAGAAAAAGATGACGCTGAAGAGGAAGAAATGGAAAATTCACTTCTGAATTATTTGTTCAACTTTCTGGTTGAGGTACCATAATAATGATGGTGAAAAACTGATAGGGAATAGTATCGTAGTAACACTATTATCTTATGGATAACTTAGCAGTCTGCGTAGTAGTAATACATGGGTTTAAGTTGTTTTCTTAATAATGAATGGGAGGGAGAGATATGGCAAAGCAGAGTTTGCAGCCAAACTTTGCACAAGTGATATTTATTTATTTTTTCATTTTATTTGTATCCCACTCTTTTCCCAGAACTGGGACTCAGAGCATCTTCACAACATTAAAAAAGTACATTAAAAAGGAATTGAATTTTTACAATATTAAAACAGATAGTTATTAAAAGAATAAAACACATTTTAAAAAGATGAAACATACACACACACACACATATATATATATATCAAACATTTTTGAAATGGTACAGCATCCCAGCCTGTTGTTATAACAATTCCTTAAAAGCCTGTGTGAACCTTAACCTGCCAGCAGAATGCTATAAAGGAGGGTAGCTGTGATGGTGGCTGTTGCTTCTGCTCTTCCACTGTCACCCTACATCTGATGTGTAGGATGTGGCAGAGGCATCTGTTGGCAACCATCTCCAGCCTTGGCCTGAAAGGGAGGGGGGCATTTCATTAAAAACAAAAACCCAGCCTCCTATTTTCATAGGGATCCATGGCGGATTTTCACTGGGACCCACAGCCAGATCTGAGTTGGTGACTTCCTTAAGTCTTTTGTGGATGGGAATCCAGTAATCACAACCAACTTTGTTCAGCCTTCTGGCACATGCCAGATAGCCTTGTGTGGGGGGAGAACAGGAGAGAGCAGCCCCACCATTGGAGTTGGCTGCAATTACTAGGTTCCTATCCATAAAGGACTGTGGAAGGGGGAAACTTTTTCACATGGGAATCTCTGTGCCAAGGCTAGAGAGGGGAATTTCTGTGCCAAGGCTGCATACTGCTCTAGACCTCACTTTGGGCCGGGTGCGTGGCAATGGAGGACCACCACCAGCAGAACACAAAGGTGGTCATGAACTGCTGCATGTGGGAGATGAGCCCCTCCTTCTCCGGACACTCTCATTTTGCCCTTGGTGATCTGGAGGTGGTGGCGATGGCAGCTGGGTGGAGGTGCAATGTTTGTGGGGTACTCTCCAGAGCTGCTGTATTCCAAAATCTGAAAAATTCCAAAATCTAAAACACTTCTAGTCTCAAGCATTTCAGATAAGGGATATCCAACCTGTACAAATGCATAATACATACATAAGAGTAATGCAAGTATACTTACACAAAATTATCTTCTCTCTTTTAAAGTCCCATAAGGCTAACAGCAATGCAGTTAGATTTCGAGTATGCCAACTTATTAATAAACTTTTGGGAAGTCTGCCAGAGAATGCTCAGATTGAAGATGATCTGTTTGATCAAATTAACAGTGCCATGCTGCTCAGAGTGAAAGATAAAGTTCCAAATGTGAGAATACAAGCTGTGCTGGCTTTGTCTAGACTTCAAGATCCAAAGGACAATGATTGCCCTGTGGTTAATGGTAAGTTGATGATCCTGATGTTGAGCTTTATATTTTAAATCAAGTAGGGTTTTTTCTTTGTAATTGTTGCACATTTTGGTGAAATAATAATTACCACCTTGTCATGGCTATGCTGCATCCTGAAAAATTACAGTACACATTACTTTTGAATTTTGTCTGACAGATTGAAATTTACTACTTCTGCAGAACACTGAAGATGATGGCTGAAGATAAACAAAGTAGAAAATAAATAATGCATTCCTGTCAAAAACAGGATGTTAAAAAAATGAAGGGGGTTAGTATTCCCTTTCGGATAATAGAGCATAGTGATACAAATAGCTGAAAACAGTCTTCTGGTCCTTTTTGGACATACAATTCCTGGCTTGCTGGAATTACTGGTTATCTGCTGGAAATGAACAGTGAATCACATACACATCTACCACTTACATGTGCAAGGTGGGCAAAATGTGACCTCAGAACTGCATACAGCCCCTCCCCACGGGTGTTTTTGTGGCCTTTGATGCTTCCAGGATACCCCAAGCTGAATTTTTTCCTGCTCCTGGAAATTGATAAGTGGAGTAATTTACATTTAAAATAGGTTGCAAGGCTTTAACAAAGTTTAACGGTTAAACATAAAGTATGTAATACATTTTTTGAGAATCAGAAACAGACTTCTGACCATTTTGGATTTTTTGGTTTTGGTAGTTCATGCGGCCTTCAGAGAGTCATGGGGCATAAAAGTGCCGTCCCCTGACATGTTGAAATTGCCCACTCTAATGTTCATCCTTCCAGTGCTAGTCCTTGTTGGTTTCAAATATAGTCTCTCGTTTTAGGTACTGGCTAGTAAACCTAACCACAGTTTTTGACTTTGGATTTAATGGTACCATAGTGAGTCCTGGTTTGATGCTACCTAGGACTGATATGCTAAGAAAGAGAAGAATTTAATTTTGATGCTCGCTCTTAGTTACTGAGCTGTGTGTGGAAAGGTAAACCAGGCAATGTACAACCAAGCCAGGCATTGAAATTGAGGGGAGGGGGTACCTTGACTGAATTAGACTTGTTGGCTAAATCTGTTGGGATTTAAATTGTGTTGGGTATTACCAAACACAAGCCCTTTTGCCTTTTAATCTAAGCAAATTAGCATTGTGGCTTGGTTCACAACAGTATGAATTAAAAATGATTATAGTTGGACCTTCACATCCATGGAGGAGTGTCTCTGGGAGCCCTCCCTCCCATGGATATGTAGGTCTGACTGTAACCTCTAGTATTTGTGCAGCACAACACATCACCATTAGGGACAACGGGGCTTTCAGTCTATGGATGCTTAAATCTGCATATGACAAGCCCGCGGACAGCGAGGTCCCACTTTCCTTAAAGTTATAAATCATAGAATTACAGAGTTGGAAGAGACCACAAGGGCGATCCAGTCCAACCCCTGCCATGCAGGAACTCCCAATCAAAGCATCCCCGACAGATGGCCATCCAGCCTCTGCTTAAAGACCTCCAAGGAAGGAGACTCCACCACTCTAAGAATGTTTTAAAAGAGAAATAGAGTCACCTCCCTGTTTTTGTGGACTTGGAGTCTGCTTCCCTCAGAAAAACGTGAGGGGCAAATGGAGGATGACACAATGGGGCATGCACAGGAGTGTGCCACCACTGAAGTAAATAGGGACTCCAATATTGGCGATTTTCAATTTTTGCAGAGGAGAGGTGGTCCAGAATGGATCTGCCTCTGGAGTTGTACTTTTATAAGTGTTGGCCACTAATTAGTCTGCTACCATAGCTTTCAGGTACCCAGGTTCTGCAAGTCATGATGAATCAGCAAAGTAGAATTTTGTGGAAGTTCAGCTTTAATAACATTTTGAAGATAGCCTGGTTTAAGCTTAAATTAATCCACATACTATATAAATATTGTAAAACTACATTAATTACCCTCCTTTAAAAACTGTTTGCTTTTTTCTCCCTCCCTCTCTCCCTCCCTTCCTCTTTCTTTCTTTCTTTCTTTCTTTCCTTTTCTTTTCTTTTCTTTTCTTTTTTCTTCTTCTTTTTTTTTTTGGTAAAGAATAAATTTCTTTGTAAGATATGTTTTCCCTGTCATACTGGACAGTTATTTGTGTATCTATATTCCACTGAGGTTCAGGGACTAGAAATTTGCTAAAGAAATTATCCATAAATATTTATTATTATTATTATTATTATTATTATTATTATTATTAACCTTCATTTATATAGCGCTGTAAATTTACACAGCGCTGTACATACAATCTTATATTTAGACGGTTCCCTGCCCTCAGGCTTACAGTCTAAAAGAGACAACACAAAAGGAAAAGGGGAAGGTGGTGGGAAGGGGATGAGGACCAGTGGTTCGTCTCTCCCTCTGGGGCCTGGACCAAGGCAGATGGACTGGAGGAAGGGCTAGGGTTCTTAATACATAGTTAGAAGGAGGCATCCTGGGGCAGACGGCACAATCCTGGTAACACTTCCCTAAACAATATAGTCTTTAACTTAATTTTGAATCTGGTTAGAGAAGTGATGAGGCATACATGTGGGGGAAGAAGGTTCCAGGAGTGAGGGGCAGCGAGTGAGAAGGGACACATCTGGGACTGGGCAGTGGAAATCCTCGGCTGAGACAGGAGACCTTGACTATCAGAACGGAGGGTACAAGAAGGAGTGTGAGGAGAAAGAAGTTCAGACAACTAAGGAGGGGCCAGTCCGTGGCGGGCTTTGAAAGTCAACAACAAAAGCTTGTACTGGATGCGGAAGGGGAAGGGGAGCCAATGAAGGGAGGAGAAAAGAGGAAAAACATGGTCAAAGCGGCGAGCGGATGTAGTAATGCGTGCAGCTGAGTGCTGGACAGAGATTAAAGGATGAAGGTGAGAGAGAGGAAGCCCTGTCAGAAGAAGGTTACAATAGTCTAGTCGTGAGACCACTAGGGCATGGACCAGAGTCTTGGCAGTGGAGGCTGATATTTCCCAGCCTCCTAGCAGGCTACTTCTAGCAGGCTGTGTTTCCCAGCATGTGGGCCTGAATGTTTAGAAGAGATTTTGCATTTAAAACAGACACAACAAGGTTTGTTGGTACCTTTTAGTTCCTCTTTTTGTATTTATGTACAGTCGTCCCCCGGGTTACGAAAGTAATCCGTTCCGGGATTACTTTCGTAACCCGGAAGCTTTCGTTTCCCGGGGGACCGCTAAACTCAATGGACCGCGCGGCCGATTTAAAGGGGCCGCACGGTTTTTTTCTTCGTATCCCGGGGGATCTTTCGTATCCCGAGGGATAGGAAGCCGGTCCGCCGCCTTTCGGATCCTGGGGTTTTCGCAACCCGGGGGATTCGTAAGGCGGGGGACCACTGTACATATTTTCACTAACAAATAAGCCTTCTATGATGTTCTCTTTTCAGTTTACAACAATTTAATTGAAAATGATTCCAATGCAGAAGTCAGGCGTGCTGTTTTGTCATGCATTGGTCCATCTGCTAAAACTTTGCCAAAAATTGTAAGTCGTACTATGGATGTGAAGGAGACAGTCAGGAAATTAGCATATCAGGTAAGCTTTTTTGTTGTTGTTGTTGTTGCTAATTTTGCTTGTTAATTTACTGAGTTAAACTACCCAAACACTGTTTGGATAGTTTAAGCTTTTCTCCTCTTGGGGAAAAGTGTATTTTCTTGGGATACATGTCACAAAAATGTGTATGATACTGTTAGGAGACATAATATTATCTTTTTAGTATTGTAGCTTAGTACCATTCAGCTAGATATGGGCAGTATAGGGCTGTGCAGACCGCCCCTCAAGGGCCAGCCTGCAGCTGCCTTTGTCTTTGTCAAATTGGGGCCATGGCAACTGCATGCTGCACCCCCGATCTGGCCTATCTGTAGCGCAAAAAGGAGCTGCAAAAAGCGGTTCCTTTTTGCACCCTGGAAGGGCTCCATAGCTGCTGGCGCCAGGACTTTGCGGTGCTCATTTGGCGCTGCACCATCTAGATGCAGCGCCGGAGGAGTGATGTGACTCCACGTGCCATGTGGTGTGGCGCGTGGTGTCACGCCGGCCTGGGGTGGAGCCAGGGCTTGCATCATGTCGATGCCATGCCCTGACTCTATTCCCAGGCTGGCCTTTCCCGCCAGTGTGCACAGCCCCTAACTCAGTAGCTTTCAGAAAAGGTGTGCGTAGCCAGTTCAGAGGGACCTGGATCTTGATGTGGATATGGATATGCATTGACTGTAAATATGCCTGTTTTATATTTGGATATCTTTTACTAGATGGGAATTTAAGCCACATGCTTACTTTATTTTTATGATAAAAGTAGAGGCGTCTTGTGTTTGCCCTGAGCCATAATAGGTTCTGGAATAGATATCTTTTTGAAGGTTTTAGGAATTTAGTTCTAGGTCACAATACCAGCAAGTACCTGCAGATTTTCAGGGATTTCCTTGCTTTCCTTGGAAAAGTGAGAGATCATTGGAGTAAAAGCAATGCAGGGAACCCATGTTTTTGGACAGTTTGGTCTTTCAGCCCTTGCAAATTACGGATAAGTTCCATTAATTCGATGAAGGGTCCACTCTTTCATTAGTTCTTCTTGCCTACAAGGCTTGTTTGGAAATGTTTGCCTGCATGTGCCCAGTCCCAAGGCTTGCCAAGAAGTTTGTGCACATGCATGTGAGCAGCCCAAAGTGAGCACTGTTCAGCACCTTTTCCCCCTTCTCTTTGCATGGTGCTTCTGTGTTCAGTCCATGGTTCTTTTGAGATTGTGGGCAATGCTCTTCAGTCTGCATTCACTCTGTGGTGCTTCTGAGATTGTGGACAGGGCTTCTTAAATCTGTTTGGTCATTTGTGGTGCTTCTGAGATTGTGGGCAGTGCGTCTTTTACAGTATTACTGTACTATAGTATTCATAATGGCAACTAAGTGCCGTAATAAAGCTAAAAGAGTCCATAAGATTCTCAGTTTGCAAGGAAAGCTAGAATTAATCAAACTTAGCAAGGAAGGCATGTCCACAGGTGATAATAGGCTTCAAGCTAAGTGTACTTCATTCAGCAGTCAGTGCAATCGTTAAGAATATAGTCAACGTGTTAGATGAAACTGGAAATCTATATCAGTGCATACTAAAATTATTAATCTTGTTTGAAGTTGAAAGCAGGACATTGAAGATAAGCTTTTATTTGTTTTACTTTACTCTGTGTGTAGTATGTAGTGTGTTACTTAGCCTTTGCACATATTCAGAAATGAAATGTGGTGTGTAATTTGCATTTTTAGTAGCCAAAGTGTAATTGCAAGCTAAAAAAACCTGGGTTCTGCTTTTCAAATGATTCCACTTTACCAGTGCTCCGGTCCCTAATCCATCAGATAAACCGGGGCTTCCTAGATTTTAGTCCTTCTCTGTGGTTTTCAGTTTGTCTGCTACCCAACAAATTATATCCAAATTATATGATGGAATTAATATATTTCCTCTCCCTTTAATTTCTTCTAGTGTTGGGGGTACAACTGGTCTTCTGTATCCATGGATTCCTTATCCACAGATTCAAATCATCCACAGTTTGAATCTATATATAAAGAGATATAGATTTGGAAAGGCAAATATTGAGTTTGTCATTTTATATAAAAGGTGCCATTTTACTATGCCATTGCATTTAATGGGACGTGAGCATCCATGGAGTTTTGTATCCATGGGATACCAAATCACAGCATGTACGAAATGCCTATGGTATATTTAGAGTAAGAATGGGAACTTCATTGCAGAAATAGTCTCTTCTTACAGATTCCTGATTTATTGTTACAAAATGTCCATAGTATACAAAAGGCAGACCCTTTACTTTGAAGCGTCACAATATAGCGGAATCTGTACACATTATTCTTTGCTATATTTCAAAATGTTTTAGATTTAGGGCTGGAGTGAATACAAAAATGGGAAGCTAATGATCAGGGAGCTATAACATTTTTCCTGTGTTTGGGATTCTTAGTGTAGAAAAAAATGTGACTGGGGGACTGATAGAGGTGTGTAATACTATATTTGGTGGCATACAGTTTTGAAGCTTGGTAAAAATTTGGCAACAATAGCTCAATGTAAATTAAATAAATTGCAATATAGATGCTCACAATTCTAATCTAGAACCACTTATTTTGATTTGTAGAAATTCATTAATACTGTATTCAAATGCTAAGGTCTTTGTCATCTTTTTTAAAAGGTTCTGGCAGAAAAGGTCCATATGAAAGCCTTGACAATAGGCCAGAGAGTAAAACTGTTGCAGCAGGGGCTTAACGATAGATCAGGTACAATATTACTATTTTACATTTACCTTGTTACATTCTTGTTAAATATGCTACTTGTTTCCCTTTTTCATTATCCAACCCCTTTTGGCACAACCTAGCAAAAGAAATTTATTGTCTCACTAAGGGAAAGGCTTTTGCACTAGGAGTAAAGATAACTGAAATCTGAGTTTGTATATTTGCATGCATAAATGCACATGTATATGCATTCCAAAGCTAAATTCAAAACAACTTGTACATTATAAACAAGGTCATCACTAAAATCATTAACAGCAATTGTAGTTATTCCTCTATAACTTTTCACTGTAAGAAGCTTGTTCCAACACTTTAGCTGTTTTCAGTAACTCTCACCAACCAATAAGCTAAAATGTACATACATACATACATACATACAGAAACCTGCACAAGGCTGTCCATTTTACTAGTTAACACCTCCTCCTACATTTTCAGAGGACTTTTCATTTGTATGAGGAGGTGCTAATGTGCAAGTTGTTTTGAATTTAGCTTTGGGATAGACCATTGTGAAAATGGAGTATATATATATATGTACCTATACCCACAGCTTCCAGAATACATTCCAGAATGCTAATTTGAGAAATTATATTTGGGTTGTAATTCCTCTGCCTTAACAGACTGTGTGAAAGAAGTGGTACAGAAACAGCTTCTTCAAGCCTGGCTACGTCTGGCAGAGGGAAATGTGTTAGAATTACTTCACCGGTTGGATGTGGAAAGCTGCCCTGAAGTTGGTATTTCAGCACTTAATGCAATGTTCTCATTGTCTTCACTAAATGATGTGATTAAAAACTTCACAGAACTTGATGACAGGTATGTTTGTGGGTATATCTTTAAATTATATATCAGTTTAAGACTTTTCACTACTTAATCTGACTAAAAAGGAACTGCATTTAGCAGTGGGTGAGCAAGCCAAAGATTTCTGCTACTATAACTTAATTTCAATTTTGTTTTGGATTAGTGTTGTAGCATGTAATTTTGTTTCAGAGAGTAATATGTCTGCTTGAGCAGAGAGTAATATGTCTTCTTGCACAGAGTAATCATATAAAATATTTGAAGCCAAAGCAAAGTAGTAGTCATTACAAGACACATATTGATAGCATAGATGCCACCAGAGAGAGGGGAACTGCCTTTACTTTAGGAGTACAAAGCATGCACCACTGGGGGCTTTTTTTTTTTTTTTTTTGGCAGCCATCAACCCCTTCAGACTCCCAGGATTCCTCTTTCCCTGGTTTTTTTTTTTTAATTTTTATTTATTTTTATTTTTTTTAAAGATGGCAAATTCCCTCTCATTGAAACCTCCAAGTAGAGCCTTTCACCTTTTGGGACAGAAGGGCTGGAACAGACCAGCAAGAAGGGGCAACTTGAAGCTGCCCCTGCCAGATTAGGGATGCATTAAACACACACTGCAGCCCCAATCCACCTTTAACCTGGCCTTAATAGGAGCAGAATAGATCAGCTCCTATTTGGGCTGGGAAAGAGCCGGCTTTCCCGGCCACACAGCAGCCCCAGGGCAGCTTCAACATTACAGATGCTTTGGCAGCATGCAGTGTGTAAACGCCGTGCTGCCAGAACATCTTGAAGCTGCCCATGTCTGGGCAGCTAGGTGGCTTGGGGGCGTTTGGCATGTAAATGCTGTACTTCCAAGATGCTTGGAGAGTGGTGGAGTCTCCTTCTTTAGAGGTCTTTAAGCAGAGGCTGGATGGTCATCTGTCGGAGGTGCTTTGATTGGGAGTTCCTGCATGGCAGGGGGTTGGAATGGATGGCCCTTGTGGTCTCTTCCAACTCTATGATCCTATGCCTAGAAAGTGTCTTTAATGGGCCGTCTGTTTTGGCCCTCACTTGCCCAACCCTGCTCTGTATCCTCACCTTTGAGTTGGATGTTTTGCAGGAAAAACTCCAAATCATAGTGGATCACAGAGAATGCAAGTATGTGTGGGATGAAGAAGGATGATGTGTGGGGTAGGAAGAGCAAGGGAATATGTACTGCTGGTCTATTTGGCTGTTGTGCTTAAGCAAGAGGGTAGATCTTGCCCTTCCCTCACCTCTGTTGCAGTTAGCAGCCCATTTATATTTTCTGCTTTCAGTGGAAGATGCATGAAGGTCAGCCTTCATAACTATGTAGCCTTACTACACAGCAGTACTTAGGTAGGTCTGCTGAATAGAGATTCTGCTGAGGAGTAGGTTCTATGGAGTTAATGCGGCTTCCTCCCAAGTAGATGTACAGAAGATTGCAGCTTTATTGATGCTGAAGTGTGACAGTGAGATCTGGCTTTTAGATACAAAGATAGCATGAACTTAGAACAAAGCTGCTATATTTAATAGAAAAGTATTGTTTTACTATGTGACCAGAACTGTAGAGTAATGTTTGCATATATTACCTGGTGTTAATAATGGGATAACAGATGTTGAGATATCTAAATCTTAGCTAATTCATCAATTTCATCACTGTTTTAAGAGGATTCATTATGCAAGTGTGTTTCGGCAGCTATTGCCTCTTTTTGACTATTAGTATGATTGGTTTATCATTTGAATATTAGTTTGCATTATTATTAACTTTTATTTATATAGCGCTGTAAATTTACACAGTGCTGTACATATAATCTTATAATTAGACGGTTCCCTGCCCTCAGGCTTACAAATGCAATGATTGTAAAGATTGTTGTTTTTTAACTTGCTTAATAATATACATTCAACTTGACGAGAACATGAATACTGTGTTTTGTTTTAAAGGAAAGTAATTCCAGTAGAAAAACTAACTGCAGAAAGTGCCTTATTTTGGAAAGCTCTTTGTGAGTACTTAAGATCTCACAAAGAAGAAGAATTTTTAGAGTGTGTTCTGCCAGAGCCTGCTGTGTATGCAGATTATCTCTTAAGGTAAATTAATAGTGAATTAGGAATTAAAATGTTTATTAAATATATACTTTGTTTTTCCTCTTATGGTTATTATTTTTTGGTGGGGGATGTGATCCGTTGCTATGATATAAAAACAAGCAATTTGTTTTTTCTAAAAGCTTACTTTTGCTAATGTGTGGCTAGTGTTTTGAGAAGGGTGTAGAAATACTACTGTAGGATAAAAAAAAGTTCTAACGGACTTAGTTTTTTGGGATGGAGATTTTTCCATCAGTGACAGGTAAAACATGATTTTGGGAGAACATGAAACATTTAAACACAAAAGCCATTTTGCAAGGCCCAAGAAAAAGAAAATGCTAGCAACAGCTAGTGAGGTAGCATTGCTGTATATAGGCAGAATGAGTCAATCAATAACTTGCTAGTCCCTGAACTGGTAAAGATGGTGTAGAATTGAGAGGAATATAAATATATTTTTCAAATCCCACAGAATAATTATTTCTTTTTATTAAGCTACCTTAAGAATATACCAGTTCTCAGTCAAGAAGAAAAGGAAGATATAGCCTGTATTGAACATTTGATGACCAAAGAATTTATAGGTCAGCAGCTGATTCTTATGCTAGGCTGTATGGATACGACTGAAGAGGGAGGAAGGTAAGACTTAACAACAAACAAGATGCTTGATATCTTTACTATTCTGCTGCTTTGGCTTTTATGGTGTAAGTTTCCTGCCTTTTTCTAATGTTTACCTTGTTTGCTTGTTGATCTGGAATTGAATGGAAAAATATTAACTGGTACTACTCAGTTCAAGACTTCTAGCTACTTTTTTGTGTCAAAAATAAGCATAAAATGTATTCAGCCGTATAGTTTATTTTGGCTGTCAAATGATCAAATTTAGGTTAGTGTTAGTACTAAATGTAAACACAAGTTTTACTCATTTCCACCAGACATTTGCCAAATACAAAAATTAATGTGAGGTTACATATGTCCATTTTCAAATGCTGGACATCCTGTTTTACAACCACACATGTGCACACATGCACACACACGTTTATATAAAACAATATACAGTGGTGTACTTAAGAGGGCAGTTCTCTGATAATATGCATCTGATCAATCCAAATAACTAACTGAAGTTAATGTAAATGATTAACAATCCTTCCCCTAATTGTTTTCTCATGTGATTAAAGAGCTATATTGATTCATCCTATTGCAAAACATAAACATTTAACAGAATCAAATTATGCTTGTTGAGGATGAGGTGTTAAATAATACCTGTAAGAGACAGAGAGTAATAAAGTAATAATCTGCAGTTATAACACTTGAGACCAGGGCTTTACTTTTACCTAAAAGTACTAGCCGATGTTGGAAAAAAATTCACATTTATTTTTCTTTATTAAGGAAGAGATTGTTGACTGTCTTACAAGAAATCCTCATGATTCCAACTACTTCCACATCTCTTGTACCGTTACTTATGGAAAACCTTCTCCGTATTTTGAAAGATGATGACAGAAGAATCCAGATTGTACGTTTTATTTAACAGTTTTGAACTTTCAGGACTTATAGTATGGATAGTTAGAACTGTAGCAGTGACATTAGCAAAGCATCTCTACTGAATTTAGTTCTTGTGCGCATCATATTATACTGTTAATTGTTTTTCCATATGTGTCAAAGAAATTGCAGGACATAGTTCGCTTTCAACGTAGTTCAATTTATACATATTCAGGTGTACAGGAAGATCTATAGGTGTTCTAAATGCACACGTGTGTATCTGTACACAAAGGTGGCATTTTTATGTATACAATTTGTTTGATCCAGATGTAAAATATAATTGTGCGTGTCATCTTAATTCAGGTTTCCACAGAGATGTTTGGCATAGCAAGTGTGGCATCACCCTTGATGATTATGACAAACAGTCCAGCTTTCTTCCAATTTGGAATCTGAAAATATGACTAAAATTGTCTGAGGAGCCATGTGGCAATTCCTGCCATCTTCTCAGTTCCAAAGTGGAAAAGGAATCTGGCATGCCATACCATGCAGTTTCATGGTAAAATACAGTGATGGATGCTGCAGGTTCCCTGTGTACAAGATCATGCTCCCAGCCTTCCTTGCAAGAAAGACTAGCTGAGCAAAATCGTTCATAAATTAGTGCACAACAACACCCAGCCTTTCCATTGGAAAAAACAGATTGGGAAGAGTGTTGATCTCTATAGCATGAGCATACTCCACACATTTTTACAAATGTGGTCCACAGTGAATACTTCCTTTTCCTCCCAGCCTTTTCTACAGTAAAGACTGGTGGTCATGTATGCTGGATGCTAGAACTTGAAGGTGCCTGTAAAGCAGCATCCAACAGGCCACACTTCCTTCTCCACAGAGATTGCTGCTACACTAGAGAATTAATGCAGTTTGATACTACTTTAATTGCCATGGTTCCATCCTACAGAATCTTGGGATTTGTAGTTTCTTATGGCACAGGGCTGTCTGACAGAGAAGGCTAAATATCTCCCAAAAATACAGATCCCAGAATTCACATAGCCAGTCATGGTGCTGCTACCATTGCTGGGGAGAATGCTTTGGAAAAACACGTGCTAATTGAGGCGCTAGCTTGAGACAGTATTTGTTGAGATTTTTTGTTGTTTGAGTTGGTAATGGTACATGGACTAGCTTTTTCGTCTTTCCAAAATAAGAGGATATTCTTTTTTTTTTTTTTTCAATTTTCTGGGGAATAAACATTTGCAGTACCCTTTCCCTCCTAAATTTCAGCTTGGTGCTATTTTTATCTGTATTCCTAGCTTGCTGAAATAATTTCAGAGGTTCGTGAAGGAGTTATTACAGTAGATAAGCCACCAGATTCTACTGAAATAAGAAAGCAACAGCTTCAGGTAAGTGTATACAAACTTCTTCCTTTTAGAGCAGAGGTGGAGAATTTCTAGAAAATCTATGGGGCAGAGATGTGGTGTAGGAAATGTTCCAAAATGGAATTTTAAAAAAAGTATCCTTTCAGTGGTTGTCATTTTTTGTTAAATATAGGGGGATTATATGCTATTCTATTTATATTACTACGAACATACTAATAAAAATTTCTGCGTAGAACTTTGAATGTAAAAATATAGTATTTAAATCAAATGTGCTAAATCATAGAACATATTTAATCCCCCCCCCCCACATCACTTCTGCAGTCACAGTTTTGGTCTCTGGTCTCTTCTGCAGGCTGTGTTAGGACAAAAATTTCATAAAAATTAAATAAAATGGTCATTTAAAAAAAGATTTTGATGGATTAGGAGGGGTTTGGTGGTCTTCCAACCCCACAAAACCAGCATTTCTAGAAGACTCCAAAGACCTCCAAAACCATTTTTTCATCCAGTCTTTGGGGAGGACATGCAGGGAGACATCAGAAGTGTTTGCTTTTCACAAAACAGCCTTGTCTCTGCTGTTTTAGAGATTCATTGTTTAATTAAGCTGTATTATTTGTACTATACTGTACTGAGGTTCCCTTGGGCTAGGGCATTCTAAAACATAGAGGTTGAGTTTTCATTTCCGCTGGACCTGTAATAGCTTGACATCTGTAAAGATGTTTTCAGTATGGAGGTCCCTGTATGTATGTGTGTTTCTATAAAAAGGAGCAATGGAATAAAGAGATCAACTTCTAACATGCTGGTGCCAAGTCTAAAAAAAGCTGGAATATAATCCATTGAGACATTCATGTCCAGCAATCTGTATAATTAATAGAAATTTGCATGTTGATGTTTATCATGCGGACATAAAACTGGGAGGGCTCAACAATCAGCTATTCCCCTATTGCATGTGGTACTTTGAACAGAGGGACATAATTTCCATTTAAGAAATACACTTGTCCCTCCACATTTGTGGCTTTGACTTTTGTGGATTTGATTATTCGTGGATTTTATTAATATGTTCTCTCTAGGATATCTAGGTCCTCCACTGCAACTCTATGGTCAACTTTGATCAAAAGTTGCTCTGAAAGACAGAGAGATTCCTAGAGAGAACACTCCACTAGGCATTTGTAGCTCCTCGAGCACAATTCTGTGGTCAGTGTCTGGCAGGTGTTCACCACAGGGATTCCTAGAGAGGTGTTCTCTCAGGTACTAACAGTGTTTTTGTTATTTGAGGTTTTCCCACATTCACAGCCCTCTGCCCCTAACCCCAGCAAATGTGGAGGGACGAGTGTAATACAAATGAGCCTTCCATCATAATTTTCTTCCAGTTAGCTGAAGTCAAAGTGAAACTCATGGAAGCAAAGGATACACTGGAAAAATGTGTGGCTATGCAGGACTTCAGCCAAGCATCAGTGTTGAAAGAGAGGATAACAGAGCTTGAAAGTGTTAAAAGTGATCTATTGAAAGAGGCAGAGGAGCCTCAAACAAAAGAAATATGCATGGAAAAGGTATTGCATTTTACATTTACTACTCTGTGGTCCTCTTTCTCTCCTTTTAAAACAAATGTGAGGATATGTCTGTATGTTGCAAACTGCATTTAAAGTGAATTATACAGCAGTTCTACCACTGATGCTTTTGTCTTGAAATTACATTTTTTTAGGTTGATGGTGTCATAAGCACATGCTTATTTCTTAATAAAGAAGGGCTTGGGAATGTCACAGACACCAATTCACAGATGCCTGTTCACACTAGTATCTTAATGTGAAAGAGGTACCTGCAGGTGTGACCATGTAGTCAAGTACTTTTTAGAAGTAACCCATGTGATGACAGTCTTTCTATTTGACTTTTAACAAGAAACAGACTTAATTCAGCTGTTAGTCATTTGTTTCCTGGTTATTAACTATGATCTTTGAAGTAGTCTCGGGTGCAATAAGTTTGAACTAAATTGTGTTATTTTTATTTTAAAGAATGATCCTGAAACTCTGCTGAAATGTCTCATAATGTGCAATGAACTTCTAAAACAGCTGTCCAGTTCCAAAGGATTAGGCCCAACAATGGATGGAATAATTGAATCCTTGGTAAGTGGCAAAAAACCCAGATGTTTGACATACATGAAAGTTGAGAAAATGTATCCTGAACGTAAGCTAGGTCTGTTCTCAATATGTTAGCCTTGCAAAAAAGTTTTTAAAAGTTGCTGTTCCAGGAAATGTTTTACCAGATAAACTGCCTGCCAAAATATTCCTGAAGCAGCAAAGTGTACCAAGCAATATATAGCTTTTCTGCCATCATGAAACATACAGTATAAAACAGCAATATGCAATCAAAATTCATAAATAAGAATCATCAGGATGGTAGACAATGTCAAATGCTTATGTCTAATACAGATATTTAAAGACAAAAACTAGACAGTTTTAGTTGATGTCTTATCTAATCCCTGTAGTAAAAACTCTTTCTCCCCTTCATGGTAGCAGAAACTACATTTCAGTATACCAAATAAATTGTTACCTGAGTTATATTATTTTGGCAGGATGAAGAAATGCAGGTAAGATGGAATAGGGCAGACAATCAAGTCTCATTTCCCTGCTTGTTTGCAGGGAGGAGCTTCTTATTCACCTTACACAGTCAATGGAATGTTTGTTTGGTCATGTTTGTTTTGACCTGAAACATAAAGACATTGTTGCAATTTTTTTGCATTCTAGATAATTCCAGGAGTTACCAATATTCATCCAGCTGTAAGAAATATGGCAGTTTTATGTTTGAGCTGCTGTGGTTTGCAGAGCAAAGACTTTGCCAGCAAGCATCTTGCATTGCTGTTGCAGGTAAAGGTTTCTGTGTTGGAATGTGTTTATATTATCACTTCTAGGTTAAGAAGCTTTATCACTCACTTGAGTAATAGGGACTTGTATTGCTTAGACAATGTGTTAACGCTGTGGTTCTCGAACTCTACCCTTGTGAACCCCCTTTACATCTACATGCAGTCATGACCCCTGCTTGACATAGTATATGAATTAAAAATATTTTGTTTATTTAGCATGCATATTTGCATTCACATTCATATCTTTAGACATTTTATAAGGAAGTAATACAATTCAAACTAGAGCAGTTTTGTTTAAACACATTTGGCTGCTTCTCTTCTACCTCCAAGGGGCCCCAGGCAGAGCCAGGTGACAGTGGCAGCCCCAAGCAAGAGGCACTGGTAGACTCCTCTTCTGTCAGGGACCAAAATGAATGCTGGCTCTTCTTCAGCCACCATGCACCTAGGGCACCCTGGACTGAATGGGTGTGCTGGTTGAGACTCCAGTGTTGTGTCCCAAGAATCAGAGCACTGACATAACAGGTGAGGGAAGAAGCAGCAGCAGCTCGGGATGGACCTCACTGGAAGCCATGATCCAGCAATCCCCGCTCTTCTCTCCCTGCCAAGCAAAGGTGGCTACTCCATGCATTCTCCTTGCCTTTCTCTTCCCTTCCAGGAAAAAAAACATGTTTGGGAGGAGAGGGGGAGCAGAGCCTCCGGGTTTAGGAATAGGAGGTGGGATCAGGGCCTCTAAGTCTCAGGCCTCTCTTGAGCAACTCTCCCATCCCCCTGGGGTTTCCATCTCACCATATGGGAACCACTGTATTAATGGGAGAACTTTAATAAACTTGTGTTTCCCGTTCTTGTCTTGCTGGTTCACTGCAAGAATGCATGTACTTCATTGGAATTTTGCTCTTTCTTTGTGCCGAGCTGTAAACAGGTGCAGCCTCTGTTCTTCTGGTACTTTGAAATCTTATAGCCAGAATGGAAGAATAAGTGAAAGTGGTTTTATATTCTTGTGAATATGTAGTTGCAGAGAAATTGCAAACTTACCATAGAGTATGTTGATTATTCTATATACTCTTGTGTAATTCTATATACAGTACTCTTGTGTAAGTTGACCTCATGTATAAGTTGAGGGCAGATTTGGGGGCTATAATTAAGATTTTGATATGGCCCATGGATAAGTCAAGAGTAAAACATAGGGGCATGTAACAAAGGATGTAAAGAAGGAAGTAAAGTAAAAGAATGCCAAAGAACTTAAAAAATTCCAGCAGGCATATCTGTTTGTGCTCACTATAAAGGCTTGATTGATGAAGAGGGAACTATAGTAAATGTTGGCTGTGTGATGAGTGAGGGAGGAAATCAGATATGGATGGAAGTAAGAAAACATGTCAAAAAACATGTATAGGTAAAAACAAAACAAAAAAACCCAGCTTCATTTATATACTGCTTCATACTGCCTAAGGAGTGTCTAAGCGGTTTACAACTGTAAGCTACTTACCCCCAACAATCTGGGTACTCATTTTAGCGACCTCAGAAGGATGCAAGCCTGAGTCGAGCTTGAGCCCTTTTGCTGGTCTTGAACTCGCAACCTTATGGTTTTGAGTGAGTGGCTGCAGTACAGGCATTTAACCCCTAGTATTAACTTTTATGACAAAGAAACAATCCCCTTCTCTGAGTAGATTGGCAAAAGGCAAGAGTGCAATCCATTCCTGGGATAACCTAAAAGAAGCGCCAATCCCTTCTACTCTCTGCGCTCCTTTAAGTCTCCTTCAAGTGCCAAAGAGTTGCGGTTGCCATTTTCACATCCTGGCATTCAAAAAATCCAAAAGTTGCACAGCGATGGAGAGATTAGAGAGGATTGGTGCTGCTTCTAGGTTTTGGGATGGACTTTTTGCCATTTCACTCAGAGAATGGGATGGTTCCTTTCTAAAATATAGTACAGTGGGCCCTGGGATTTGGTTCCAGGATGCCCTGTGGATGCTCCAGTCCCATTAAATACAATGGTGTCTTTTATAGAAAATGGCAAAATCAAGGTTTGCTTACTGGAATTTTTATTTTTTTGGAATATTTTCAAGCCGTGGATGCTTGAATCCATGGATAAAAAAATCCGTAGATATAGAGGTCGAACCGTACTTCCATTGACCCATGGATAAGTTGACCCAGGTTTTGGCTTGATGTTTTTGACTAAAGTTTCTAGACATATATAGGAGTACATACAGAAATTGTTTCTGACACATCCTGTGGGATCAACATGTACATAGAACTGAAGTTGGGAATTGGATCTCTATCCATAATGCTTGTTTCCTTAACAAAAGATATTGAGAAAAAACAAAATAAACCCTTGTAATGGCAGAGGCGATTCTGATTAATTTGTGAGCTGATATATTTATAGGTTGTTTCTGCTGAATTGTTCAGTCGCGAGGTGTTTGGCAGCAAACTTGAACCCAGGAAATTTCTATCACTCCCTGTTAACTGCTAAGTGCCACTGTTTCAGTTTGTACCCTCATTCTTGCTTTTGGAAATGGTTCAGATGATGTTAAAAAAAGTAAATTCTGCAATGTGTATAACTTTTAACAGTGTAAACTTATATGTCTAAAAAATGGTTATTTGGGAGAGATACTCCTGCAGGAAAATAATACCTATTCATATTGTGCTATGTCTACGTGGAAGTGCATTTTGAGCATGTAGATCTTGCTACTGAATGTATAGTTTCTGGGACAAGATTAAAAACTTATTCTTAGAGAGTCCCATAGCAACTTGCATAATAATTTCTGTACTTAAGAATTTATAGTTGGCTTTTGTAGCCAGGTATTGATTTAGGATCACAGTTTTGCCTTTGCTTTTTATCTTGTTCTGAGTTACCTTGTGGGGAAACAACCTTTTGCCTTTGCTTTTTATCTTTTTCTGAATTACTCTGAGGGGAAACAACAAGGAGAACCAGAAACTATAGGATGTTGTTTTTTTGGGGGGGTGTTATTTCAGTTTAATTTATTTATATACGTTTTTGTAGTTTCCAATAAATTCTAGACCATGGAAGTGAGAAAAACAAGGTTCTTAGAACATTCAGCATTATACCATAATTTGGACAAGCTTTTTTAATAAACTGAACACTAGGGACAATATGTCCACTTTAAAGTTTATATATATATATATATATATATATATATATTTCCTGCTATCTTTTTAAAACCACCCAGGTCTTGCAAATTGATGAAATGAAGATAAAATTAAGTGCTTTAAAGGCAGTCTTTGATCAGCTTATGACATTTGGAATAGAACCATTCAAAGCAAGAAAAGAAGGAAATTCCCAAAATGAAAATGAAGAGAATGAAAATGAGATAACTCTGGAAAATGAAGAGGAAACTGCTACTGCGCACAGTCTACTTCATCTTCTTTCTGGGTTCTTAGACAGTGAGGTAAGGCACTGAAACCAAGAAATATTGGTTTGGAAGATTAGACTGGAGAAGGTTCTAGCATAATATAGGTTGAGGATCCCTTATCCAAAATACTTGGGACCAGAAGTGTTTTGTATTTCAGATTTTTTTTGGGAGGGTGATTTTGGAATATCTGTATTTGTGCACACACACATGCACACACATGAAATGTGATAAACACAAATTTCATTTCGTATATATTTTAGACACTTAGGCTGATGGTAATTTTATACAGTATTTTTAATAATTTTGTGCATGAAAGAAAGTTTGTGTACACTGAACCATCAGAAAGCAAAGGTGGCACTGTCAGCCACCCACATGGAACAATTCTGGATTTAGGAGTGCTTTGGATTTCCTGGTTTCTAGATGAGGGATACTCTTTTCTTTTTTTTTTTTTTTACTGGAGGTATGGCAGACCTTAATGAATATAAAGATAATATGAGCTATTTGTTTGTGTATACACTTTAATGAAGACTAGTTGTTCATTTTTGTTTAGGTTTACATCCTATCATATTTCTTGGGGTTAGGGTAACAGCAGTTTAGTGAAAAAATGTCCAAGTTACCTTTTTCCATTCTGTTTTTAAAAAAATTATCCTTGTTTGAATAACCACTTGGCCTGTGTTTTGAAATCAAACCACAGTACTAAACATTAGACACACAGAAGTGTTGTGCCATTATAGAAAGGGATAGTGGTTGCACATCACATAATTTGGTGGCATTGGTGGGATCAAAATGATAGGGCTGCCACAGTAATAGATGGTTGTGGGTGTACTGTGTGTGGGTCACCACAGTAGCTAGATATCTCACGTAAGTGATCCCAAACTTTAATCTTCTGAAATTCAAATACTGATTGCAACTTTTTTTCCCTTCAGTTTTCAGAACTTAGAACAGTATCTGCTGAGGGTCTAGCCAAGCTCATATTCACTGGGCGGCTGATCAGTGCCAAGCTTCTTTCTCGGCTTGTTTTGTTGTGGTATAATCCAGTAACTGAAGAAGATACTCGTCTCCGGCATTCTTTGGGAGTTTTCTTCCCTTTGTTTGCTTACTCAAATAGGTATGGCTCTGTTTTTTTTAATATATATATCCTGCATTTTCTTTTTCTACCTCTGAAATATTTCAAACATTTAATTTGTGTTTGAAATGAATTTAATTGAACAGAAGTGGGAGGAGGGATCTTGTCATTTTTTTGCTTGATTAATAAAAGATGCCTAACTATGCAATCCTACATGTGTCAACTCCAATGTAAATCCCACTGTGTTCAGTGGGCTTAATAATTATATGTAGGATTGCAGTCCAAGTCTGTGCTTACATATCTTCCACCGTGCCACATTTTTTTCTACATCTGTCTGTCCTGTTTTTAGAAAAGCAAGATTTTTTTTTTAGCACCAAGACTTACAACTCTCTGCTTGCCAGGCATAGGAAATCACTGCGCCTGGAGCAAAGCAAATTTCTACTGCCATGTGTTGTTACAGATCAAAACTTCATATTGCGTTTTCTTTACTTTTTGAATATTGGCTTTAAAAGACATGAACTTTCAAAGGTCTAATCGAAGTTTGAATTGATATAATTGATTCTGGTGAATTTGAAATGCATTGTATTAATATTTCATCCTGCATATTTCAAAAATCCAGGGCCAATCAAGAATGCTTTGAAGAAGCATTTCTTCCAACTTTGCAAATATTGTTTAATGCTCCTGCGTCATCACCATTATCTGAAGTTGATGTCACTAATGTTGCTGAACTGCTAGTTGATCTGACAAGACCAAGTGGACTGAATCAACGTACTAACAATTCCCAGAATTATCCAGTATGTTGAATCTTATCAATTGGGCTTTCTTCAGTTTGAGTTGTAAATTTTTATTTTGGTAAATGCCATAGGTTTCTAGTAGTAAACATGGAGTTATGGATGCCCCTTCCTTTTTAACATTCTGCTAGTATTAGATTCCTTTGATACTTGGAGCAGTTTGATGTGATGGTGGCAACAAAGAAATTATACTTTTCAGCCACCATTGCTTCTGCACAGCTCCATCAAATGGGGCTGTTTAAGGTGCTTAGGGGCCTTCTGTGCTGTACCCCATAAGGAGGGAACACAGACCACTTGACAGCCTGCTGTGAAGAATTTGAACAATATATTTCAGACTTCTGTCTGCCCTAACATGGATGCTGTAATTGATACAGGTCCAGTAAAAGTAACCTTGGCTCCTGCTTATCCTGTGCCTTTGGATACATGTCAACCTATGCATCTTGTGAATGTGGACAGGATCATAGGATAGATGAGAGCCATGACTTGCATATTGGGCCCGAAATCATAAAAGCAGCGGGGGGGGGGGGGGACTGTCCGAGTGGGTAAGGGGAGTGGTAAATGCTTCGTTTTCACTTGTCCAGTAAATGGTTTGAGAGTTTCTGGTCAATAAATTTCTCAAGTTTGGTTTTGAATAGCTTTTGAAGAAGGCTTTAAGAATATATACTGGCCAGACTGCATTTGGCTTTTTGAGCATCTTGACACATGCCTTCAGTTTCTTCTGTGGATTTCATTGAATGCTCCCAGTTTTTGGCTCTTTTAGGCAGAGCAGAAACACATTCAGGGCCTGTTAACTGAAACAACTGTCCTAATACACATCATACTGGAAAACTGCTGGTCAGCTTCTAGTATCCCTACTGTCTGGTACAGATCATTCACCAAGGCTATCAAAGCCGTCTCCATCCAATAACTAAGCCTGAAAGCAGAGTGAAAAGGATCTGCATCAGTGATTTTTAACCTGTGGTCCACAGACCCCATGCAAGCTATGGTGTCCTCACAGATGGTGTGGCCATCACCTTCCCAAGGCCTGTTGGGCTCAATTCCATGCTGAAAAGTGGAGAGTGAAGAGAGAGAGAATGGAATAACAGGTGGAGAGAAAAGGCTACAACCTTCCTGCCAGTCTAAGCAGCAACAGCAGAGCTCTGCTTTTTCTGCATTCTCTTTCCTTCTCTTGCCTCTTCTTTTCCAGCTATGCTCACCTTGGCTGTTTCCAAGGAATTCCAAAGAAAAATGGCAAGAAGATGCTCCCGCAGCAAAGATGCCTTGACAAAACAAGTCCCCACAGCCCTGGCTTGGCATCCCTTTTCACTTTCTGGTCTGCCTCCCTTCTTTCCTTCCCACCTGCTTTTTTCTTTTTCTTTTACCAGAGTGAAAAACTGTGTGGTGTAGATTGAAAGGCTTTGGGGCTGCTGGTGTATGCAGATTTTTAGGTGAAGGGAGAAAACAGGTGGGCATAACCAGTGGAGTGGGTAGAGGGGGCCATGTGAGTGAGTGAGAAAATGTATTACACATGTGTATGTGTGTCTTACTGTGCATGTGGCTCTGCCTTCACGAATCTCCCATGTGTATTAAAGCACATGGAGTGGAGGAATGAAAAGGAAGCTTTATCCTTCCGCACCTCATGCACACATGGCCAGTAAGCAAAAATGTTACAATAGTGGAGCGTGCATTTCCTTATTTTTTTCCTTCTCTCCAAATTTGAAGGCCTTTGATGAACAGCTTTAAACATTTTATACACTTTAGGCTTTTAAATCTTGAGTTAAGTCTTGGAGGTATATGGCAACAAAGGATATTTAAAGAGGGTTCATGGTAAAGAAAGGGTTAAGAATCACTGGTCTAGATAATCTATCTCATCCAAAAACCTCTGGAGCTGGGAGGCCACTACATGCTCTAGAACAGCGGTTCTCAACCTATGGGTTACAACCTCACCTAAGACCATCGGAAAACACCCATTTCCGATGGTCTTAGGAACTGAGACACAGCTCCTCTATCTGATTGGGGGTCACCACAACATGAGGAACTGTATTAAAGGATCACAGCATTAGGAAGGTTGAGAACCACTGCTCTAGAACCTTGCAAAAAATTGGAATGTTAGTAACTGGCTGATAATAAACCAGGTCAAGGATCCATGTGGTGGCTCCCACCTCTCCAAGGATCTTGTCCACATTCTCAAGTTGCACAAATAGGAAAGTATCCATTGTCATTGGACAAACAGAGACCAAAGTTACCTCCATGTAATCTGTATCAATTATATAGCATCCCAAGTCAGAGGGGATCTGAGTGATTTTATCTGCAAAGTGCTGGCTAGGCTGTTGAGTAGTCTGGATTTTCTTTTCTTGTACTTGTGTGTATAAAGGACTCTGACCACTCAGAACATTTGTACTGTCCACCAACTTGCAGATGCAATAGACACAGAAGAAATGTGCCTTTGTTGCCTCTCTTGTCCTGGAGCAGGTCCTCAGGTTAGCTTTTCAACAAATGCATGAAAGTACTGGGAGAGGCTATCTGGAATTTGGAGTTCACTGTAACCAGTATGCTGATACCCAGTTCTAATTTTCCTTTCCATCTAATTCTAAGGAAGCTGTTTTTTTGCTGTTAATCCATTGTCTGCTGTCAGTAAAGGACTGGATGAGATTGAACAAACTGAAGCTTCATCTGTGCAAGATATACGTAGCCTGATCAGTCAAAAAACATATCAGGGAAACGGATTCAGTCTGTGCTGGATGATGTTAAACTCCTCCTGAAATCTTGTGTTCATTTTTTGCATGAATTCCTAGACTCAGCCAGCCAAGATAGCTAGGTTTCAGCAGTGGTCAGGAGTGCATTTGCACAGTGCAAACTAGTTTGCCAGCTGGGCCTGTTCCTGGAGATAATCTGTACAATGACAGCTTGATTACATCTGTCTGCATTACTGTAATGACCTCTATGTTGGATGCTGTTTGGAAACTTCATCAGGTCCAAAATGTTGCAGCCAGGTTGAAAGGGTGTGGTTACATAGAACATATAAACCTCTGGTTGAAACAGCCCTACTGGCTACTGGTTCATTTCTGGTTATGACTCATATTGTTGTCAGGCTGTCTGAAAGTCTCTTTAAATGGACCTACTGGGGGTTTCTCTCAGAAAGGTCTTTCTGGTGAGGACACAGCCTCCCATGCTGTGAAATGTTCTCCTGTGGTAGACTAGGCTGACTCCTCTCTCTCTACTCTTTTCTGCTGGCAGATTTTAAAAAATGCCTTTTTTAACTGTAATTGTTTTTAATCTGTTGTACCCCGCCCCGATTGTTTTGACATTAGGGTGGGTAAGAAATAAAAATTATTATTGTTATTGTTATTATTGTTATTGTTATTATTATTATTATTATTATTAAGCAAAAAATAGTCAGTTGATGTTTAATTGGTTGCTCAGGATTATCTTTTAATGGTGTGTGTATATGTTGTTCTGGTATGCCCTCTGTATTTCATCTTAACCCTGGTCTGCTCTTTCAACTGCTACACCACACTGGCTCTCATAATGTTTTACTTTTATCCTAATTGTTTTGTTTTTTAAATACTTTTATGCTATTTAAATTAATGCTGTTTCAATATGATATCTTATTTAATTGGGGCCCATATTGGGATAAATATTAAACAAAAGACACTATAGTAGAGTTTTTGTAGAAAATTCTTCAAGATAGCAATATGGGGTGAAGTAGACTGGTGGCAAGGAGCGACCCCTGGCCGCTCCAGCCCCAACTGGCTAGGGACTGCAGTGACCACCAGATGGCCTGCTCAGAAAGTGGGCCACCGCCACAGTCCCAAATGAGCCGCCAGCATGAGTGGTTTTTTACCATTCCTTTTTCTGGTGACTTTGGGCGGCTTTTCGCGGCTTCAGGGCATGCACCATCTGCACTCCACACCCCCAAAGAAGCCAAAAACCAGACTTTTTGACCTGTGTTTCAGGCCATAGATGATTTTCCTTAAATGACCTGCAGCCAAATATCACAATATTGCCTTTTCTTTTCCAGCATTTGACAGCTCATGATAATTTAGCAATAAAAATATGCAATGAAATTTTGAAGGATCCGAGTGCACCAGATGTCCGTATCTATGCAAAAGTGCTGAGTTCTTTAGAACTCAATAAAGATTTTACAAAAGATCTTCTGGTCCTGCTTGGCGAGGTCCTTGAGGTATATAATAGTTTCACTTCTTTTTCTTAACATATTTAATTTTGATATTGAAAATGGAGGTGTGAGATGAAGAGTATTTAAATGTTAGCCAAAGAGAAAACTTAAATATGGAATTATTGGTGTGCAGAAGTTGCCACTAATACAGTTTCTCTGAAATAATGACTTTGCTATACCTAAGAGGGGAAGAAAAGAAGACATTTGGTTATTTTAAATTTAGCATATCTTAGATAACCATTTTAGAATTTTGCATAGCAGATCTTGTGAATGAAATTGCTGAGCCTGCAGTTGGGATGACTTCTTTTTCGCTGGTAATAATATTCCAGACAAAAGTCTAGGGGAAAGAAAAGGATAGCATCCCAGCCAGTAAACGTGCAGAAAATGATGTAAATAAAACCACAACTCTTTTTAGGTAGGATGCTCATGGATCTCTTTAATTATAGTGAGTTTCAAATGTGGTTAGAAGCTGGAGCTCCTTTGGATCAGTCAGGAGTACAGAAAAAGGGCCATGTGTGACTATTCCTTTGTTACTGGGCCCCTGAAATAATGTTATCACAAAAGGGTTCAGGGCCTTTACTTCATTCCCCCATCCCAACCACCTAGTATTTCCTTGGCTCAAGTAACTAGTGAATGACCCCTGGAAGAGCTTATTTTAAGAGCTCACATGGTTGATGTTTCTTCTTCATGGTCCCTGTGCCTCACAATCCATATTACAATTTCAGAAAGTGAAAGATAAAGCATGTTTGAGAATGATTGAAAAAGTGAGGAACAACTTAGATGGGGGAATCCACATTGGTGGGGACATCTCTGAAGTGCCACAGGAAATTGATCCTTCTCGCCTATCTCAAGACACTGGTAGTTCCAGCATTGTACAGGAAGGAGACAGAACATCTGATCTCCCTGACAAACATGAAGAAGATAAAGTAGAGAACAGAGGTTAGTGTGTTTTAAGAATTCTTTACATAGGCTAGGCTGTAGAAATAGTCAAATTTGAGAGCTTGGTACTCCCTCAGATGTTGCTGGATTTCATCTTCCATTAGCCATTTCCAGCATAGTCAGTGATAAGGAATTAGCAGTTGCAGTTCAACAATATCTGTGCAGACAGAGGGTGCTCAACCTCCTTGGGTTACAGCTTGCTTCCATTCTCCTTTGAGCCACTATTTGCCAGCAAGGGAGGGTATAAATCTAATATATAAAATGATAGGCTGTATGTGGAAGGTCTCTCTGCATAGGAGTATTATGTGTGTTACTATTGTAACATCCTAATGGAATTTTTGTCTCCAAACCTAGGGGCTGTGACCTCAGTTTTTTGTTTTTTAAAAAAGTGAATAATGTAGCTGCATTAATCTTCACTGATTTGAATTCTTTTACTGCTCACTGATAAACAGAAAATAAAACTTCTCAAACGATTGAAGAGAGAGAGAACACAACTACAAAGTCAAGACACGTAAGAAGCAAAGCTGTGAGAGGTACATAATGATAGTGAATAAGTTTTTACTTTTTGAGAACAGTGTGTGTAGGAACTAAAAATTTTGACCCCTTTACTTTCTGAAATACTTGTCTGAGGTTTGCCACCAATTTCATCTATAAGGCAACAAATCTGGCATGATACTTGCTTTATTTTCTGTATCAGTGAACTAAGGCATGAATATAGAGTGGTGTTATGAGGCCTTTTTAAAGTTGTAGGATATTTCTTCACATGCAACAGTACACTTCAAAGCACAAATTGGCATATGGGGTTAATTAGTCATTTATGCCAAATAATGTTCTCATTTTTACTCTGTATGAATAAATTATATGTAATGGAATCACAGCTATGTTTCTGTGTGTGAACAAGTCACAGTGAATTGATGATTCTCTGTGGACAGGCTTTACTTTTGTTTTACTCAGTATATTCTGTTTACGTCCTGTTCTCCATCTCGCTCTCTCTGCCAGTCTCCTCAATCTAGCATCTATTTTATGAGAGTCTTCCAAAGAACATGAATCCATAGGATAAATCCTCAAAGGAACATATGTCCTTATGCTCATTTGCTAGTTTTCTTAATTTATAAGGGATAAAAGTGTGATATAAATATAGTGCGATATAAATAAACTGAAAGTGTGATATAAATAAACTGAAAGCATGCTGCTCAGAGTCCCAAATGTTTTCAGGCATTGTTTTCAGACAATTCATCTGAAATCAGTCACTCTGTTCCACTCTTTGAAAATTCCTTAACTGAGGCCTCCATACCCATCAGTCATTTAGGATATGGGGAATGCTATTTTTATTGCTTTTTGCTATTCTCTGGATGGTAATGGAGTTGTAGGGTACCCTCAAAGGGTTTTAAAAGACATCCTCATGACACTAGTGTGTCAGGTGCAGTAAATGCAGTGACACATTCTAAAATAATTCCATGGGAGGACGGAGAAGCGTGAAAACATGGGTCGAATAAGCAACTTTACAATTTGAGAATGCATTGATGAAAGAAAATTAATTTTGTTACTTTTAAGGTCTAGGAGAAATGGAAGCAAAATCTGTGCCCAGAAGAAGAGACTGTAGAACTGCAGGTTCTGAAAGTGAAAGGTAACTTTTTGTGTGTGAGCAAAGATTGTTCCTGCTGTTACTCTTTTAAGTGGATTAATTAAATTCTTTTACAGAGATGCTCCAGTTTACTTTCCCTTTCCAAGGAAGGCGGTTGATTAACCAAACATTTCTAAACTAACCTGCTGGGTTATTTGCTTACATCAGGAGCACACAGCCTGAATTTCTGGCACCAGGCTTGGCTTTCGGATGCTCCCTGTGAGAGTGAAGGAGGTACAGCCACTTTCCTCCACTATCCAGATGACTACCTGGATGATGGAGGACAACTGCCCTTTTATAGCTTCCATTTGCTGTAAAAGATCACTCTCAATCAAAATTGTCAGTGGACATCTCCCTGCTCCATAATATGAAGGGTATACAGCCTGAATTCCTGAGGCTACATGCAACCTTGGGATGCTTTCTGTGCATTTTTTGACACTGGGATGTGTGCTCAGTCTCGTTCTTCTATGCATCTGTTATACTAAGCAGTAAAGGTTGGGGGAGGTAGGAGTAAAAATGTGCCAGTGTCAGGCAACTGGTAAAAGCTGCCAAAAGTCCCTTCACTAAAACCAACACTGGGGGGAGGGGGGATATCCACCTTAGATATTGAAAAACAGGTATTCTATGATACTAATCCCTTGCAACCTATTTAAAAGTTAATTGCTATTCCTGGACTCTTCAAAACAAGGTAATTCTTTTTTTTTTTTAAATAACAGAAAAGGAATGGTTCTTTTGGAAGGCTCAGTCGCCACAAAGCAGCACTTTGTCCTCCCCTGATCTAGCCAACACCCAATATTTCTTTAGTTAAATAATAACAGTGTATGCACAAGCAGCTGTGCCTGCATCTACATACGAGCAGCGTTTTAGCACTTGGCTTTTAAAATATTCTTTTTGGTTTCTAAGGATTTCTGGTAACATTTATAACTCAAGCATCCCTCTTAATATACTGTGTTTTCTTGTTCAGTGTATATCTTTCTTTTAGATTTCCATTTTATTTACTTTAGATCCTCAAATTTACTATGGTGCCAAGGAAAAGTGCTGGAAGTGAACATTAGGGTAGTCTGGAATGGAGCAGGCAGAAGCACTTTGACCTGGTTGACCTGCTGTGATTCTTGACTAGGGCAACTGCCCAAAGGTGGATAAAGAAACGTGATAAAGTGGTAGATCTATTGGAGTGGGAAATGGTATAGGGTTGGAAGAGAAAATGAGCAGAGACAGGAGTTGTACCAAAGTAAAGAAAGTTGAATCTTTCACACTGATTTGTGATAACTAGTCAGATAATTGGGGCAGGTTCTAGTTTTAAAAGCAATGGAATGTGATCACCTGGAACTAATACATCTTTTTTCAACAGTGAAGAAGTTCCTACACCTGTTTCACTGGCAAGTTCAAGACCATCCCGCAGAGCAAAAACAGCAGCTTTTGAAAAAACTAGAAAGGATCTATCTAAGTTTCTTGACAAAGAATGATCAATTGAAAAGGAGACCAATGAAGGTTCTCCCAAAGACAAGATATCTGGATTTAGCTTCCAAGAAGACTTGCTTTTGTATTGTCCTTTGCTACTAGTGTTTGTTCTGGTAGCTTATCTTTTAAATAAATTAAGCTGTACTACACAATGTGGATGCATCAGAATCATACCTTAATAGCCAGGTTTTATTGTGCATCTAGCTTAATTTGAAGCTGCATCATGGTTTTTGCATATGGCACAGATGGAAAGTTGCCTTTGGACTACAGTTGAGTTTTACCTTGCAAAATGTATTTCACCTTGCAGTTAATAAAATTTATTCAGTGGTGTTTATATTATGTTTATGTTT
Source organism: Urosaurus nigricauda (assembly GCA_034509955.1). Taxonomy (NCBI): domain Eukaryota; kingdom Metazoa; phylum Chordata; class Lepidosauria; order Squamata; family Phrynosomatidae; genus Urosaurus; species Urosaurus nigricauda. Next base: position 95,851,354 of record JAOEGL010000005.1, on the reverse strand, counting down.
GTTTATATCCTGCCTTCCTCCCAGTACAGGGACTCAAGGTGGCTAACAAATCAAAAACAGTCCAAGTTAAAACACTATAGTAAAGTACAAGTTTAAAAAATATTCCTTACTGGCAAATACTGTATTTAATATGTGTAGATGATTTTGGTTTCAGAGAAGGGTGGTTGCCATGTTTTAAACAAAGGATAATGAACTAAGTCAGTATATTCCACATATTTGGTAGAATCTGACTGGTTTATAATTCTAGCATTATCAATAGTCCGATTCCTCCCCTTTTTTAAATGTTAAATTTTATCCTTCTCATTCAAGATGTATTTGATATATATTTCAGCTACTCCCAACCTGTGAAATTCCCATGCAGAAGAGGCGAAGAGTGGCCTTTTTCCTGTTGTACTTCTGCCAGTGCTGGTATAACACTTTTTACTGATGCGCTGATGTGTATTTAATTCAACAGTGCTGAAATATAATACCTTTCTGGTTTTATTTATATTGTAGTCTTGTGACAGCCATCATGGTTTAGTGGTTTGATCACTGGACTACAACTCTGTAGCCCAGGGTTTGAATCCTCACTGAACTAGGGAAACCCACTGGGTGACCCTGGGCAGGTCACACTCTCTGAGCCTCAGGAAGACAGTGTCAATTGTGCCCCCTTACTCTTTGGTCCCAAAGAGCAAGAAACAGAGGGCCTTTCTGAACCTTGACAGGATCAATCATGTAGCCAAGCAAAAGCTTTGCATGGAATTATGATGGATCCCAGAAGGCCTGCAAGAGGGAGGCTTCCTGTCATCTTGATCTCCAGGAAGCATACATATCCAGACATTCTGGTACACCTGGCACACAGAAAGTGACTCAGGTTTGTGTATCAGTAGAAGTACTATCAATACAGGGCCCTACCATTTGGCCTGTTGGTCACACCACAAGTATTCACCAAAGTTCTGGTGCCATTGGTGGCTCATGTGTGGCTGAAACGGGTTTGGAGGATCTGCTGGTCTGTTCATCATCTCTGCAAAAGGGCTGGAGGATGTATGGATCACTCTGGACTGTTTTGAGTATTGCAGGTTTGTCAACAAGAGTCATTTGGAGTCAACCCAATGTCTCCAGCATCTGGAGACACTGATAGATACTTCTCTTTACAAGGTGATTTTCCTCTGGAGCCTGAATGTGGTGCTACAGGCACTGCTGAATTTTCCAGCGTTGAGGGCGGAGCCATCCTTCATGAGGGTTGGTTCCCCCTGTTTGCTCCAATCAGGCAGGACTATGACTTTTGGGCGTGTCCACCAGGGGAATCCATCCCCCTTGTTTGCCCAGTCTAGTTCCTGCCTTCGCTCCGTCAGGTCGTGTTTTCCTAACTCTCCTTTACTCACAAAACAAAATCTTCTTTATTCTCCTTTTACTCCTTACCTCTTCTCTCTCTGTGAGGGCCGACTAAGGTCCGAAGAGCTAGAGGGCCCAGGCATGTCTGGGGAATCTGGCCATGCTACACAGGCTCTCCACAAGAGGAATGGATCAGCCCTGACCCGGGAGGTGTGGCCTGTAGGCCGCTCGGCGCAGCCGGAGGAGGGATATCCCTTTTCTCCGCGCTTGAAGGCGCCGGACCGCGGGAACCTGTCCCGAAATCGGGAGGGTGCGGTTAGCAAGGAGGACGCCGAGAGACCGCAGGAACCTGTCCCGAAATCGGGAGGGTGCAGTTAGCAAGGAGGATGCCGAGAGACCGCAGGAACCTGTCCCGAAATCGGGAGGGTGCGGTTAGCAAGGAGGACGCGAGAGACCGCAGGAACCTGTCCCGAAATCGGGAGGGTGCGGTTAGCAAGGAGGACGCGAGAGACCGCAGGAACCTGTCCCGAAATCGGGAGGGTGCGGTTAGCAAGGAGGACGAGAGAGACCGCAGGAACCTGTCCCGAAATCGGGAGGGTGCGGTCGGCAAGGAGGACGCCGAGAGAAATGTGAGTAATGCTGCAGTGAGCAGCTTGGGTACCCTGCAGCCTCTCCCTCCCGAACGTCGGCTCCCTTCTCCTCCTTACTAGCCTTACAGCTGGCGCAATCCTGTATTGCCTCCCAAACGGTCTCCTCTCAGAGAGGGGCCCGTTTTCAGGCTAAGGCCGTGGCAGAGAATTCTTCCCAAGAGTCAGGGTCAGAGGCAGAAAGGACTCGGAGATAAAGGAGGGCCAGGGAATTATCTTCCTCTCCCTCATTCTTCAGATTCTCGAGGGACGCCTTCTCCCCCTTGGAAAGTCATCCCTCCAAGATGGACCCCAAGCTCACTGGAGGGAGCTCAGTGGTCCTTCAGCCCCTGGAGTCGGGCTCACAGAGGGACAGGCTCCTTTACAATTCCAGGAGACCTAGGGAACCCTCTTCTTCTTTCCCCCCCGCCTCCCGCTCTTCCAGGGATGCCATTCCCCTTTGGAGCAGGGCAAATTTGCACCCAAACGTTCCTCCTTGGCGCACAAATTCAAACTCAAAAAAGGCGGGAGCCATGCCAATGCTACTTCAGGTTTATTCCTCCAAGCATAAACATAATGGAGAGCGCCATCTAAGGCTAAGAAGCAAAATGCTTGCAGTTAAAATCCTCAGATGAGGATGTTCTCTCCAAATCTCAGTCCTCTTCTGCCTCTGAGGGAGAATGGTCTGAGGGGGGCCAGAACACCAGCCCCAGGGTGGTGAGATAGAGACCCTGACAGACCTTGGCGCGGCTGGAGGCCCTGTCCCTGGCCAGATTGCGCCCCACTGCGGACATCAAACCCGGCAAGAGGTTTGGACAGTGGGAGAGAGAGAGAGAGAGAAGGCAGATTTCAAGAGGTGAGTGAGGATTCAGTCCTTAATCCTATGTTTGTGGGTTAAGCTTTACCCAAGAGATTTGTTTCTGACTTGCATTGCCAGCTTTGAAGGAGGCTTCAGTTGCTTCAGAGATTCAAATGGAGAGTTTCCCTCCAAAACCAACTGCCTTCTCCTCTCCTTCCTCCAAGATCCACTCAGACTGAAGGGATCAGAGAGGATTAACAAAAGCATTTCCAGGTGCAGGGAGTCTGCTTCTGCCCCATTGTCCCCTGGTCTAAGGTGTCAATCTCTCCGTGGGAGAATTTGGCCAAAAAGACATTTATTTATTGTGCTTGCCTTTTTAAAAATAATAGGCAAAGCTGGAACTGAAGGTGTGGCAGCCATTTTGATTAAGGGCAGCTAGGCAGAAAAGGAAAGGCCTGCTGCTTCTGCTATACTATCTATCTAATAACAATTGAGTTATAATAATCACAGGTTCAGATGGGAGATTATCCAGACAATTCTGGAGACACGTCTCCTCCAAGATTTTTGTGTGTTCCTGTTTTTTGGGTAGTGGTCTCCTGCCCACAGCCCAAGCTACCACGTTATCACAAATATCTTACCAACCTTTCCATACAAGGTTCTACCATTCAGTCTGTTGTTTTCTTCTGTGACACGCACTACACAGATAGACACGTCTTGAAAACAGTGGGACCTTCATATAGACCCATAATTTCAAATGTCCTGATAGATCTCATTCTCTCCCATAGGATATATATAAGATGTCGAGTTGTGATTTCTTTCCTATCCAGACATGTTTTTCTGGTAATTTACGAAAAGAACTACCTAGTTCCATTTCAGAACCTGCATCACTTTGGAGTGGTTGTAGACACATCGCTGACCAGTCTACCTGACCAAGCAAAGGGTAAGATCCATGAAGAACACCCTCGAGCAGGTAGGTTGTTCCCAGTTATTGGACCTAGTGTTACTGGTGCATCTACACTGCCTGATCTGTTTCAGTTAATCGTTTGGCATGAACACCATTTCATGCCAGGAGCCTACAGTAGTTCTTCTAGCTGTATCAAAAAACAGATGGTACACATAAATAATCTGTTCTGACATACACTGATTAATCAAACCTCTTTGAATGGTGGTTTTTGCTGCCAGTTGTAGAGGATTGCCTGATTTAGGCCCTGTTGAAGTTCCACATAAGGTTGGATGCCAGCTTAGGGTGACGGGAAGCATGTTTGTGGCTCCCAATAGCCAAACTCCAGATCCCTCATGTAGATGCTCCGGTCTCGTCTCTCGTGACTTCAGAAGGGCAGGGTTTCCAGAGATCTTCCAGATGTCACGAAACCAGTTCGTCTTCCAATCACAAAGATCTCCTAACTCAAGGTCAAGTACCATATCCAGGATTAAACCTTCACATGTGGATATTGAAAGGCACCTACTGGACATCAGCTCTTCCAATCATACTGTCCCAGAAACTGTCTAATCATTCATATATATATGTGTGTGTGTGTGTGTGAGAGGGTGTATATATAAAGTTTTGAGAACAGCTTCTCTTATTAAACTTCCCACAGTTCACAGATACCCTAATTGGTACCCTCATGTAGTTCTTCAGGCATTAACCAAACCACAGTTTGAATAACTTGACAGAGTTGATATTAAGTTTCTTACCTGGAAAACAGTATTTTTTTTTAATGCTATTAGTTCAGCTAGAAGGTTTTCTGAACCAGGAGCACTATCCACAGGAGTGAAATATGCATCTTCTGCGAGGATTCAGTTCTGCTTGACGGGATCTGATGTTCATGACTAAAGTTAACTTCACATTTCATAGAGCACAGGAGATCATTTTCCCTTCATTCGTTCCTGACCCCAAAAAGGAACTTGAAAAGACTTGGCTCACACTAGATGTAGGCAGAGTTCGGTGTATTTACATCAAACGCACTTGTCGATGGCGCAAATCAGACAGTCTATTTGTCTCCTTCGGTCCTACATACCTGGGAAGTTTTTCTTCATCGACCCTGGCTTGATGGATCTGGGCTTGCATCTCTCAGTGTGAGTCGATGATGGGTAATACGCTGCAAGGAAGGGTCAGCGCTCATTCCGCTCACAGTGCTGCCACACCTGCCGCCCTAACCACTAATGTTCTTCTCTCCAATATTTGCAGGGTGGCCGCTTGGTCATCTCCTTCCATATTTATCCGTCGCTGCCGAATCAATGCCTTCCAACTGGCTGGGGCATCATTTGGTAGACGGATCCTTCAATCCATCCTATAATTCCTTACCTCAGTTCCCACCCATCTAGGGAGCTTTGGTATGTCCCTCATGAAGGATGGCTCCGCCCTCAACGCTGGAAAAACGAACATTGGCTTACCTTGTGAGATGTTTGTTTTCAGCGATGAGGGCGGAGTCATCCTGCCCACCCGTAACTGAGGAATTTTTTCTCGGTGTCGGGGGGTGTTGTAAGGTTAATAGGATCCTTGTTCTAGTGTCTAGAATTGTTATAGTTAAATGGTTAAACTTTCTCTATTGTTGTTAGTATTTCTTCATTGTTATAAACTCTCTCTGCTTGGCTATACATTGACTGGGCAAACAAGGGGGATGGATTCCCCTGGTGGACACGCCCAAAAGTCATAGTCCTGCCTGATTGGAGCAAACGGGGAACCAACCCTCATGAAGGATGACTCCGCCCTCATCGCTGAAAACAAACATCTCACAAGGTAAGCCAATGTTCGTATCTCTTCTTGAGCCTTTTGAAATTGGTAGACATGAAATTCCTTACCTTTAAATTCATGGGAGTCATTCAGCTCGCAGGGCATCTGAGCTAAGGTTGTCAGGGAGAAGTTACGTATTTTCTATCAGGATTCCTGGTGCTTCACTTGGGCTCCTCTGTTCCGAATGTAAAAACTTCACATTTCATCATTTGTAGATTCTCCGTCCTTCGTTTTGTCCGGATCCCACAGGAGAAAGTGGCATAGATTGGATATACATAGGGCCTTGAAAGTTTATTTAAGGAGAACGTTTGGTTTCATTCAACTTGATATTTGAAAATAAATCAAATTGGAACATGGTACTTACTGTGAAAGTTCTTTCCCAGCAGTGACGGGCAGGAATTCCTTCAAGCTGGGTCTGACTCCTCCTCACTCTTCATAGGTAGGGCAACTTACCTGTCAGTCAAAATCCACCATGCTAAGGGGGAGAGGCAGTCCCACCCCTCCCAGCTCTGGACAGAAAGAAATCTGCCACCTTCAGCAAGGAACCATATGAAATCATCAGCTAGGGTGGGAAGGAATTCTTTCCTAACTGCTAAAAAGGAATCTTCATGTTAACTTCTAGTGTTCTGTTTTCCAGCAATATGGGGAAAGAATCCTTCATGTTGGCACCTACACAAGCAGTCACTATACCCCAGGGCAGGCCATAACCTACTTCGAAGCCACAACCTGCTGTAGAACACGTATGCCAGAAGACACTCTTGCTGAAGCTACCTTGTCAATCTTACTATGTTTGACAAAGAGGATGGAGAAGTCCAAGTGGCTGCTCTACAAATCTCCCGTAAGCAACCTGATGTGGAAAGGGCTACTGAAGTAGCAGCACTATGAGTGGAGTATGCCTGAATCTCCTCTAGCACTGGCATACAGCTCTGAACATAAGCTAACTCCAAACACTGTCACAACCAACGTGACCAAGTAGAGGGAGACGCACAGTGAACAGATTTATGACATACCTTCATTCTCAGGCCTTGGCTTTGTGCAATAGCACAAAAATATGTATAACTTAAACACGTTTCTTTCATTTATTTAGCGGCTCCGTTTCCCATAGATCGTGGATTGTAGGAAATAAAGCCTTTCTGAATTGGAAAACCTTGATTTTCAAAACATGCATTTTTCCTCTTTTTACATCTAGATTGTATATTTTCTGTATCAGAAGGGATGGCTTTTGGCAGGAGGTGGCAAATGCAAAATATAAATGGCAGCTGTTCCAATAATATTTTCGGTAAGGGAGTTGGATCTGTCATCAAAATTAGTTTATCCTCTACAATGACACAAGTTCTCATTTACAGCAGAGGTTACTGTCATCAGAAACATGTTTCAGCTCAGTAGTTAAGCCTGACACATTGATTCAAAGGGTGCTCTTGATAATACAGTGCACATTACATTGAAATCACACTGGGAATCTTATGTAAAGTTCTACGAACTTATAAAACTGCTCATCTCAGAAATCACATGTGGATGGGCTGATAGCCCATCCACATTAAGTATTACTAACTAATCAGCAACATGATGCTTTAACTTTTGAAATTCCATCTTACAAAAAGGAAAGAAATCCTCACTTTAACTTCTACTGATGACATGATACCGTACATGTTGCACCCCATATTCTTTACTATTGATTCCTTTTTTGATGCCAAGGTTATGTCAGATAAGAGACACATGAGTAAGTTGCTTATGTTCAATACCCACACAGTCCATTTAAACCAGGAAAGATTTGGATATGCAATCATACCTTGCAACAATATGCCTTGGCCTTAAGAGGTAACTGAACTGGAGATCTCTTTCATGTGAATATGCTGTGGAAACTACGGAAACCAGAACAGCATGTTATTATTAATACAACTTCAGCTTCCACTGACATCGTTTAGATTACTTTTTCCAAGAATTGGAATTTGGTGGGAATGTATAAAGACAACCTCTTGGCAAGATCATGGCCAAAGGTCATGAACCTCTGTACTGGGACTTTCATTTGTTGAAAAACAATACTTTAGTTTCGGATTCATGTTTGATACACACGTATATGTCTGAAGTGGATCCTGCAGTTGCTGAAAGGCTTCCTTTCAGCCACTCTACTGGATGAATTTTGGGTTAAGTCAGATAATCTGCTTGAATATTCTGGGAGCCTTTGAAATAAACTTCAGTGATGGATAAAGAGACTTCACCCAGTGTGATAATTTGGATGCCTTCTCCATCTGGCCCTGGAAATTCGACCCCCTTGTTTACTGATGTCTCACTATGTCACTGTTTATCCTTATCTGCTCACGCTTCCTACTAATCCTTTACACACTTCCGAAGTGGTAGCCTTACAACTCTTCATGCTGAGATTTATCTCTGGCCTTTACCAATTCATTCTGAATTGAATTCTGACTTCAAACCAGTTGAGCCTGCATTGGTGGTTATCACAGTATTTTCAAACTATGAATGAAGGGGAAAATTTCTCTGAAAACATTCCTTCAATCCACCAGAGAAGTCCCTCTTTCACATCCTTCAGAATTTTTATTAGACTCTAATAACTGCCATCTCATGTCATCTCAGCTGCAATAGATGGCCCTAATAGAGCCCGAACCTTTGCTAAGTTCATGAAATCTGCCATTTTAATCAGTAACAGTTTCTGTATTTCTGTCCTTATCCTCCTCCTTTCTCTGAACTCTCAGTCATGCCTGAGCTGGTAGTGGTAATCTAAAAACTGAAAATGCAGAAACCTCCTGCATGTTGTTGCCATTGGAAAATACAAACAAGCTGCCATCAAACTATGCAAAATAATTGTTTTCTTTCAGATTGTCTTTGATATTTTCAAGGGATCCCAGTTTGAATTTTTTAATCTTTCATATAATCATTTCAACATTTCAAACCCCAAATGGTGAAAATCCTTGCTGTGTTTCAAGAAAACAAAGAAGAAAATGTAGTAAACCCCATGAGACCTCAGAGACGTACGACTTTGTTCTACTGCTCCAATTTGCAGATGCAGAAGGTATTATATCTCTCCAACTGCTATGTGCTGTTTTTCTTTGGATTGGAGAAGGAAACAGTTTTTTCAGTCCGTTTTGCAAGTAGTATGTTCCAACCTTGCTGAACCACTTGGAGCACCCATTGATCTGTTGTTGTTCTCATCGTTTCTTTTGTTACCTCTTCTCTGCCTGTCCGACAAAAGAAACCAAGAGCAGCAGCACAGTTCCAACCTGCTACACAAATCTCAACAAAGCTCATCAGAGTTCCAAATTTGAAGGGTCCTCTTTGCCGCTGCTTCTCTACTGCCACCACGTGCTCTAACTCCTCATTCCAGTCTATCTCAAAATGGTGCTGCTGAGCCATAGAAGCAACGCCCTGCACCCAAGCTTCACAAGAATTTCCCAACCACTGCCGCCACTACTAGTGATAGATGAGGCTAAGGGAGTGAGCTTGCATGGCCAGGCCAAGACCGGGAGACACCACCACACGAAGCCATCAGTGAGGCTGCGCTATGGTCTTAAGGGACATTGAAAACTGAAGTTTCATGCAATCCCCATCCCTATCAAGCTCCTAAAGGCTGCTGGTTCTTTTCGTCTTGTGTATCCATACGTCGACTGAAGGCCTCCCTGGCATCTCCTTTTTGCTCACCACCCTCCTGGATCTTTTCACCGCCTCCAGCAGGGCTCTACTGCCTACTTTGGGAATCACTACCTAAAACTAAACCACAGCTAGCAAATCCACCACTGGCATAGCCAATTGCTCTGCAATTTGCTTTTCAAATGCGTACTGCTTTTGAGAAATGCTCAACGAATAATTTGTATTTATTGAGGATTCCTATTCCCTCTTAATCAATTCCTTAACACTCCTGACATTGCTAATTTTGGTTGTGGTCTTGTTTTCTTTTAAGAACACAGTTATCTGAGCTATCTTTACCTTACTGTCCTTTTTTTATGAGTTACTTGAACGTCCCAATGCTAACGCTCGTATCACTTTCCTTATGAAGGTACAATAGCCATCAGCAGAGTATACTTAAAACCAAACCAATTTAAAAAAAAAAACACAGTAAAAGCAACAATAGGTAGTTTACAACCATTTTAATCTGAATTTGATGTAACGTCCTAGAAAGTGTCGCCCCATCACCAAACACTTAGTAAAATGTTGATACAGTGAAGGCTTCTTAAATGTCTCCTTAAGAGTTTGTTTCCTTTACAATCAATGGCCTTTGAGAATTAAAAAAAATCCACACAGATATTTTATAGAATAAATGAAAAATATGATTTAGAAAGCATACAATATGGTCTGATAATTACAATTTGCATGATTTTAAAAAAACCTTTGCATTTTATACAGCTTTACACCAAGGTAAACTATTGAATTCATGAGTAACTTTTATACATCACATTACATAAATATATTAACATCTGTGCACAAGGTAAAACAAGAGAGAATATATAATTAGCGGCAACAAGATAGAAAAAATTACAACATACTGTTAAAAAGACAGTATCTGATTCTTATGTGACCTATACTGAAGCTTTTTTTGTGTATATACATGCAAAAAAGTACAGCCAATGGATAAAGTTCATGGTTTACTATGAAGCTATAACCCCAAAATGTTGTTTCTGAAAAATAAAACTGCACACAATGTACAAAACAATAGTGCAAGAAGAGCTGAAAACTACTCGTTCTCTTCACTTTTAAGCTTTTGGTTACAGAGATGCTGTTGCAGAACCTAGCTTCAAATCCATGGGGTATATTTAAGGCACATAATTATTTTCAAAGGATGGTTGGTTATCTTTTGTGTCAAATATATTCCAGTTCTCAGTCACTTTCACTTATAGGAATGGTTTTAGGAGGACAGTTCAATTTACATACTAGTAAAATCCGACTTAGACACACGTGACTTTTATTGCATTGTCTAAAATCCAATCTTGGATTATCCCTATTGGCTTCTCAAAGAGCTGCTCTAGTAGAACATAGTCTTTTTGGGACTGAGCTATGTCAGTATCCATATGCCCCATTTGAACAAAATTATAAATTTTTACTTTTCCATTAAAAAAAAAAAGGGGGGGGGTTTCACAAGTAGTTAGCTTGTATATAGAATAAACTTAAGAGGCTGGAACTGTAGTGGTTTTAGTGATAATTTTAATCATTTTAAAACTAGGGCAAGTTCAAAATTGGGTATTCTAAAAGCATAAACTTACTGTCTACCTCTTCTGGTTACTATTCCTCAATTAGGTCAAGACTACTTGTAATAGTGCGCCCAAGTTCTAGATAGCGCTTCACAATATTGATAGGTTGAATATGTTATTAAGGGTCTGTCTGAGTTTCTCAAACAATGCAGTGGAGCTGAAATATTATTTATGGTATGTACAAACTGCCTTCCTTCCATGATGAGACTCAGAATGACATGTAGTGCACACCTGAACAGTGTCTGATCTAGTTATTTCTCACACTCAGACCTAGGGAAGATAGACTAGTGCATACTGAATAGGACTGTTACTGAAAAGCTACCGTTGTGAAACTCCCTCCTGATGGAGGTCAGATCCTGGCTCCCCATTCTGTATTACCTGGGCAGTAAAGACTGGTCTGTTGTCTCAAAGGCTCTAACTGTTTTGGACACTCTTTAATTTTAATTGCTCATTGTAAAGTATATTGTATGATTTGATTCCTTGTTTTGTGTGAAATTTTAGTGTATTTATTATACAACACCTAGACGCAGGATGCAATTCTGTAAGTGCAAATAATACATTTATATTTATAAATATGTGTGCAAACTAAACCTATGGTATTTTGCTTTTGGTATTTTAAACGTAGGGCCTATCTTGCCAGTGCCTCTAGTTTTTAATCTTCTCGTGATGATACTTTGCCTTTACCATGTTGGTTTGAGCTGCTGGAAGTAGCTCAGAGAGGAAGAGAATGATTAGTCCTCTTTGCAACTAGTCTAAGTTGCACGGACTGATGATCTGAGAGTTCATTTCCTGAATGCGATTGCTGCAAACGCTCAAGGTCCTATGGAAAGGTCAATTGTACCATTCTACCTCCTTTAGCTGGAAGGACGTAAAAACTGAAGCTCAGCTGGAACTGAGGAATGCGAACATAAGTCAAAAGCCTGGGTGTTTTTAAGGCCATGATCAAGTGTTCTAAAAATGCATCTCTACACAGCGACAGCCCAGGTGGCACAATGGATTAAGCAGTCTGCAAATTACATTGGGTAGCTGAGCCCCTTCAAAACCCCAATGATTAAAAATGGAATGCATTTCTACATATCTACTTTTAGTACATATTCCCAGTTCTTTATTGATATGCTCCAAAAAGACCTCAATGATAATTATCAGGAGGAGAAAAATAAATTGCAACAATGAAGAACACCCAAGGAAGGAGATCCACAAGACAGCATCTCCCACTGAGTTAAATCTCAGCATCTCCCGTCTCTTGTTTATGCCAGACATTGGCCCCATCAGGAAGGTGGTTAGGGACACAATTTGGATAGAGGCTACGTTTATGCCTATTTTCTCTCAGATACTGTACTTTTCTATGAGGAAAGGAATTGCACGTGGGAAGAAGAACTGCAATAGGGAATAATGGGATGCACATTCCCCTACGGGGATTCCCACTGCTGGTTGTTCTGCACTTTCTATTGCTTGTAATGACACCTACAACACCTACATGCAGCCTGGTGCCTATTGAAAACTTCTACTGAACAGATCAGAGACAGAACTAGTATTTTAATTGTGATACAAACCCACAGATGCATCCTATTAAATAACACGCATGCTTACAAAAGGTGCTACTCAAAAATATAGGGATTATACTAGAGGAAATTGTCCAAACTTCTTGTATAATTTGACACATCTATCATGAATGACTATGCGTTCGTCATTTGACAGGATGGTAGAAGCAATAATCAAGTAAGCCAAAATAACTGCATTTCCTCCCTTAAAAATGTGGCCTTTTAGACAATATTCAGAATATGTTGGCTGTGGGTGAGACCCCACAAAAACCCCCAACGTGCTTCGTAAGTGTCTGTGCACCTACTCTGATAGCCCTTCAGGAAAATCCAAAGCTAAAAACTTTATAGAAAAGAGATTGACTATACTGCACTCTGCTTACAGTATTTACAAAAATGTGCATTAATCATGTTAAGCCACCAGTGCCAACAGAGTTGGAGCCATAATCTGCTTTTTGTGTACAGAAGGGTTCCCCTTCTCTAAGGCACCACTATCCAGTATTCATGGACCTCCCCTCATCTACACCCATCATGGATCACTATATGGAGTAGGGTGCTCTAGCCATCTATATAGTATTTTCAGGGAATGGGAAGAGCTAATGCATACGCAAGTCAAGTTGCAGAGATCTAGTTGTGGATCCAACCAAGAATGGCCAATCCTCAAGCATATTTATTAGTGAGAACCAATGTGGAGTAGTGGTTTAAGCAATGGACTATGGAGATCAAGGTTAGATTCTTTGCTCAGCCAAGGGAACCCACTTGGGCGAGTCACACACTCTCAGCCCAGAAAAACCTGTGATATGTTCACCTTAGGGTCTCTACAGGTTAGAAATGACTTGAAGGCACACAACAACAACAACAACAACAACATTTAATTTGTGATTTTAAGATATTGTGAACCACTTCAAGATTTCATAGAGGCAGGACCAAATTTTTCTGAATAAATAAGATCAATACTGCATCATTTTCCAGTTTCATCTCTTATCCCTTACATGCTACGTTAGTAATGCAACTATTTACCATTCAAAAAAACCCAACTGTTGAGTTTTAATATTCAGTGAAAAGTCATATAATGTCTATCAAATTTGTTGAAGATAGCCAAACAATCATAAGAGCTTTGTGTGTCTCCTTTCTTAAGTTTTGATTTAAACTCTGGATTTAGATTCTAAGATTCTTTGGTAACTGACTTTCCTTTCCTTTGGTTTATTGGTAACTTCTTTTATTTCCTTTGACCTGGATCATGGGAAACTTACAACTAACAAGACTATTAATAATTTGATTCAACAGTTTGACAAGTTGGTGGATTCGACTGGCAGAGACCAGAATAGTTGCTTTGGAAGAAAGGGTTGCTACTCATGAGACCACTGTTAGCTTCACATAATGTTGTGTTCATCTGACAAATTCCATGTCTTTTTGCTCTGGCAATGAATGCAGCAGGGGTTGTTGCTTTTACATTTTACAGAAACCTTTACAGAAACCCTTTCTGTCTTTTTAAAAAGATGTTAACATTTGTCTGCTTTTTATGGTATCTACATGCTGACATTATTTTGAATCAGCGTGTAATAGTCATCTCTGTCTTTCTATCTGTAGTAAGAGCTTCTTTGCTCATGTTGTTTTATACTGGAGTCTCTTTTTTATTGTTAATATTTTTTGAACTTAATTTGGTCTTCTACCTGCCATCTGACTGATTACCTAGATATATTTTGTGTTATGGGGAGGTTTGGAGGATCAGAAGAAGAAAGTTGCTGTGGTTTGGGCACATTTGGGAAAGTTTTGGGGGAGAAACCTACCTGAAAATCAGCTGAAACATTAAAAAAATAGTTTAGGGGCTCTGGAGAATTCATGGGGGACAACTTGGGAATCTCAAGGGCTGCATGTGGCCTGGAGGCCATGCTTTCCCCACTCTGAAGTAGACTGGGTTGGAGGTGTTGGTATGACTGATGCATGCAATCTGGTTAAAGGTGTTGTTATTTTATAAAAATGCTGCTTTCTACATTCAGGGAATGATAAATGATGCTCAGGCTTATTCCTTATTTTGGTGATGAAATGTGATGACTGTTATTGTTAGGTCCTACAGTTGATACCCTACAGTTGATTCCCCAGATATATTTCACCCATTTGGCAAATATTACATATAATTATTTACTGGTGTTTTGGCAGGGTTTGATGGTATTTTAAATAAAATATTAAAATAAAAATTAAAATAAAATAAAATAAAATAAAATAAAATAAAAATTAAATAAAAAAAAATAAAAAAAATATTTTAGATACAATCCTTGCTAAGACATGCAGCCACAAGGCATTCTTAAAGCCACTATTGCTGAATAAGCATTAATTGATCCTTGAAGCATTTTACATCTGACAAAAGTTTACACACTGATTTCATCTGTGCATCAAAATCTTTTCCGTTACATTTTCTCCTAGCTTCAGCTTCTTTGATGCTTCGGATTACAAAATGTAACACAGATGTGACAAAAATTTAACAGTACTGTTATTTAAGTTCAGATTGAGACAGGCACTTGGCTTTGGCCTTTTAATATTTCTCATCTTTCTGAGGAGACATTCAAAATTTAAATGGATTCTTTTAAAATCAGAGGGTTCAATTAGCATTTGCATGACTGAATGGGAAACCTCCAAGGGAGGGAGACTAGTGTGACAAAGGGAACTGCTTGATAAGGTAAAATATTGTTTCGTGAGATACTAAATCAGTCTTTGATTTAAAAAAATGGTAATTCATCTTCACTACATTGGCTAACTTATATTTTCCTCTGTAATTTTTAAAATGAATTATACAGTTGGTCCTCCATATCCACAGATTTTTTTATCCACAGATTGAAAATGTCCCCCAATATATATATAAATTCCAATAAAAAAACCCTGGGTTTTGCCATTTTATATGAGGCACCATTTTACTGTGTCACTGTATATAATGGGACTTTTGTCATCCACAGGGGACCCTGGAGCCAAATCCTAGCCAATACCAAGGGTCCATTGTAATTCCTCATTCACTTCCAAGACGTGGATGTTTACTAATTTTTTGCATTGTTTCTCCTTGAAAGAGGGCTGTTCTCTTTATACTTGTATATTTGAGTTATGTTTAGGACCTTTTGATTTATGCCGTTAGACAGAATAGTAACATCCATGGCTTTGCGTACAATTCCTCTGAATGTTTTACTATTCTTTAGGGAGAGGAAATTTACTTTTCATCTTTTCAGTCTCATACAGGTAATTAATGCTTTTGGAGACCCATCAATTATTTAATTGATAAAAATCAGAGCTGATGCCAATGGAAAACAATATGTCACAATTTATTTGCTGACTGTCTATTCTGGTGGTGACTAGATGTCATTACCTATTGTGGAATATTAATCCGTAGGGCTATTTTGTGTCATTCTGTTAAACTGAACAAATTGATAGCAATATATCTTTGGAGCAAATTGGGTTTAAAGAGGAAAGACTTCATATTATTAAATATGGCCTGGTAGCCTTGAGCACCTTGCTTTTAATTTGCTTTTGGAAATCCTTACAGAGAAACAACACCCCACAAAATTTTAAATAAATATTTGTTTACTACCCTATTTTGCCTAATCAATGGGTTAGGATCATGGCCTCTATACTATTGTTTGATCTGAAGTTG
Source organism: Urosaurus nigricauda (assembly GCA_034509955.1). Taxonomy (NCBI): domain Eukaryota; kingdom Metazoa; phylum Chordata; class Lepidosauria; order Squamata; family Phrynosomatidae; genus Urosaurus; species Urosaurus nigricauda. The sequence continues at coordinate 95,835,508 of JAOEGL010000005.1, read as the reverse complement.
TGAGTGAGGGGCTAAACAGACTGCCCCTTTGGAGAGGCCTGCTGCTGCCCCTTTCAGCATCGGATCGCGGCTGCGGCAACTATATGCCAAGAGCCCTGATCTGGCCTTTCCCCAATGCTAAAAGGAGCAGCAAAATGCCGCTCCTTTTTGCACCAGGGAAAAGGTGCCTTTGCTGCTGCAGTGGCACTCTCAAGCACTCCTTTTGGTGCTGCATCATCTGGACACAGCACCAAAAGAGCGGCATGACACCACCCACTGTGTGGTCAGGTGCACGGTTGTGATGGCAGCATCAGGGCAGAATTGGGGTGTGCATTGTTCAGATGCCATGCCCCCACTCTGTCCTGAGGCCAGTGTATAACGCCAGTCTGTACAGCCTCTTACTCAGCAAAAATATTCTGGTATGTTGATACCTTAAGTCCTTTTCAATAAAGTTTTCAGTAAAGAGTTCTTATTGCTGGGCCAAAGCTAACGAAATGAAATTCAACACAGAGAAATGTAAGGTTCTGCACTTAGGGAGGAAAAATAAAATGCACAGATATAGGATGGGGGACATCTGGCTGAACGAGACTACGTGTGAAAGGGATTTAGAAGTCCAAGTAGACCCCAAGTTGAACATGAGTCAACAGTGCGATGCAGCAGCTAAAAAGGCCAATGCAATTTTAGGCTGCATCAATAGAAGCATAGTGTCTAGATCAAGGGAAGTAATAGTGCCACTCTATTCTGATTTGGTCAGGCCCCACCTGGAATACTGTGTCCAGTTCTGGGCACCACAATTCAAAAAGGATGTGGAGAAACTGGGGCGGGTCCAAAGGAGGGCAACTAAGATGGTGAAGGGTCTGGAAACCAAGTCCAATGAGGAATGACTTAGGGAGCTGGGGATGTTTAGCCTGGAGAAGAGAAGGTTAAGAGGCGATATGATAGCCCTGTTTAAATATTTGAAGGGGTGTCACATTGAGGAGGGAGCAAGCTTGTTTTCTGCTGCTCCAGAGACTAGGACACGGAACGATGGATGTAAGCTACAGGAAAAGAGATTCCACCTCAACATTAGGAGGAGCTTCCTGACAGTAAGGGCTGTTCAACACTGGAACACATTCCCTCGGAGTGTGGTGGAGTCTCCTTCCTTAGAGGTCTTTAAACAGAGGCTGGATGGCCATCTGTCAGGGATGCTTTGACTTGGAGTTCCTGCATGGCAGGAGGTTGGACTGGATGGCCGTTGTGGTCTCTTCCAACTCTATGATTCTATGCTGGTATTGTAAATCAATTGGTACATCTTTTAAACACAATCCAGATGTGTTCAATTATAACAGCTTTTGGATTCCAGAGTTCAAAGTCAGCTTGAGTTTTGATTATCCTTTTAAACTATCTGCCTGTTTCTTGGAAATTAACTGGTGGTCAGTGGTAATGCATTTTTCATGCCATTATTGTAGGTAAAAGATGTATACTGTATTCCAGCACTTAGAAAAAAATGTCCATCTCCTATTCTTCAATTGACTGAGGACCTTTAAAAATAAAGTCCACAGTCAATTGAATAATAGGAGATAGACATTTTTCAACCCTTTCAACATCTAGATGTGTGTCATATAGACAGCAACTCCACATGGATAATATTTTTAAAACGTTCATGCCTTTAACTGAGGTGTATACATTTTTCTTTACTCCCATTATTGTATTTATTCTTATTCTATGTAATCTAGTTTTGTTTCCTCTCCTTTATATCTGTGCATATTGTGCTTCTGAAAACTGTCATCATCGTCTCTTCTGGGCAAAAGGAATGCAATCAAAGCAATTCTCTCTCTTTTCTTATCAATTATTGGCCCAGCGAGAAAAGGGATTCTTTCAATGAGCAATACTGGTTTGTGGAGTTCAAAAATGGGGTGCACATGTAGAAGCCCCAAGGCAGGAACACAAAGGAATTAACAATTTAAAAAGGTATATAAATGCCTTTTTTCACTACAGGTGGCATAATTATACCTTATAGTGCAAAGGTTTGACATAGCTCAGCTGGAACAGATAATGTAGCAAGCAGCTGACAATAGATTTACCTTACAGTTATTTTTGCCAGCTGTAACTCTGCAACATGCTGTCTATTCTACTTACATTGTATCATTACACATCATTAAAATGTTCCAACATTTTTATACATTTATTTAAAATATAATTTGAAAAAATGAATAGATGAACAGATAATTACAGACCTCTTTTAAGAAATGCCTACTATTATTTATTATATGCTACATATTCCATGATCTTTAAAATAAAGTAATCAGTTTATCAAGCAAAGCTAAACAATAGACTGTATATCTCAAGTACTAAAGAAGCATTCAAATAATATACATGTGCATACACCTCTTCTTGCTACACTGTTTCTTGCTCCTCTACAGATACCTCAGGCTGGGAGGAAAGACTTGCAGACTACACCATGAGCCCAGATATACATGATTGTCTTTGCTAGTTGTAGGCCTCACTGGTTTGGTTCTAGGGGTGGGCAAGAGAAGGAATATTTCAACCTCATAAAAGAATGTTCTCTTTCTCTTGAGCCTAAGAAGATTTTCCAAAGCTAATATCTTGGATATTTGTATAACCCACCCAAAGTGCCCCACAACCACGATGAAATACATAATATGATTTGGTACTCACTGTGAATAGTCAAACTTGCAGGCTAGCAATCCATAGTCACCTGGGTTGCATCCTTTCATGCAGGAGAGGTGCAGGAGTCATGTGATCTTTGGCCTCAAGCAGATGGCGCAAAAGGATCGGTCAGAGGCCACTCCTGCCCTGATCACTCCCTATTCAGCATGGGACTGTGGCGAGATGCCACAGTCCCAAGGCTGGCTGCATCGGTGGTCCACCATGGACTACCAGAAGGGAGTGCTTCTTTTGTGCTTCTATTTGTGCTGGCTGAGGGCTGCTTTGGGCAGCCACGGTGCAGCTTTGGCCTGATCTAGGGGTGTGTGTCATCTGAACGCCATGCCTCCAGATCTCGCTGAAGTTGGCACTTTGGCCTGTCTGTTTCAGGCCTTTGTTTAGCTATGATCACTGACGTTTCTCTCTGTTCCTTGGTTTTATTATATAACCTTCTTACAGAAGATATACAAATATGAATATGAACAAGAATGAATAAAGAAACCTCACCCACCTTTATGGCTGCCACTTAGATGAAAGTCGCAATGAAAGAAAAACCACGTGATTCCTGCCCTCTGGAACTTGTATGAAAGGATATAAGCACATGATTGTGGACTCTATGCCATGAATGTAACTGATAACTGGATGCAGGGATTGGTTTATTATTGGAAGCCCTACATATTTCAAGCTCCACAAAGATCACCACCAGGAGATAACAGCCCTGATTTAAGAGACTCCAGTTCCCTCTGCACCCAGTTACATGTCATATTTTGTTCAACAGATGGATGTCCCCTAGACCAATAAAGGAGATTTCTGGATAGAAGAAAGCTTCTGCTAATATAGCCAAAACAAGACTAGGCCAACAATTAGGCAGTAAGGCAGCTTCTTCAGGCAACAGGTGCTGGGCTGGAATTGTGAAGTACTGATGAACAGAGCTATGTCCATTATGTAGTCTATATTTCCTAAGAGCTGTTGTCCTCAAGTGCAGTGGAAAATGCTGTCCCACTGATAGGACTGAAGTAAGATGTAACTGCTGCTCCAGGAGCTTTGATACATGGAATAAGAGAAATGGTGTCATCTTGCCCTTCACCTCAGGTAGCAGCCTTGCTTATCTGAGACAAACTGAATTGGTTGACTAAATTGGTTAGAGAAAACCCAACATTGGAAAATAAGGCTCAGACAAGGTTAATCCCAATCAAAGTCTTATCTTCATTTTCTCCAGTTAGTCTCTTAGGAATGCCAAAGTTGTCTTTTCTATGGTATCTAGTAAAACAATAGCTTCCAGAATCAGATTCCTGTAAGTCTGTCTCACGTGAGGTAACAGTGCAGAAGTCCAGGGTATCAAGTAGAGATCCCTTGTAGCAAACAAGTTGCTAATCAAGTTCCCCACCAAAGGGGAAATTTCTGCAGACCAAAAGCTAATCATAACACAAAGAAAATATACATATAAAAACAAAAGGCTCACTGTAGCAATCTTAATTACACCAGAAAGATTTTTGAAGCTGCTATAACAAATGCCCTCAGCAGGGTTATTTTCATCTTTCTTTTAAAAAGACAGACATGCATCTTAAAAGATGCATGCAGAGTGTCACATAAAAACTGTTTGACATATGACATCATATATTTGAAAAAAAATCTGGAAACTAGATTGCCAAACATGCAACTTCTGGGCATCACAATGGAATGGCTAACCATCCTTAAGAGACTTTGGCATGCACATTCAGAAATGAAGTCATAAGATGCTTTCTTGTAACAGGAACAGTCTCCCAGGGCAGCTTTCCAGTAGACTGTGTCTGAATATCAGAAGGTCTTACCCAAGTGGATCATGCTTCCTTGCAAGACTTTCAACAGAAACATGATTAAATCACAGAATCCAAATAGGAATTTAGCTCTTTAACTCTTTCCAGAAAGGTGTCTAGCTCTTTGAAGCAGATTTGCTTAGTTACTACAGCGATGACTTGCTCAAGTTTTTACAATCATTCACAGTACTGCATGCTAATCAAAGAATATGGGATAAAGGGACTCATCTTGATAATTCATGGGTTTTGCTGTCAGACTTGGGAGCTTCCATGAAGAGGCAACTGAAATGGGATCATGGAGTATTCAACAGCCCTGCTTGCAAATCCACCCAGCAAAGGCAGTCCAACAGGTTTAAGAGGCCCTACAAAAAAGAAATAAGGTATTAAAACTCTGACTTCTTTTACTTTTGCACATTTATAAATAACTACAAATCTGCCAGGAGGCTGCTAGGGTGTTCATGTTTAATCAATACTAATATGTTCATTCTTTTTATTGTACATCTTTTGTCAAACACTATTTTAAGAAATGAAAGACATATTCATGCAAAGCTCTTGAGGTTCTTGTGATTTTAATGGGAAAATTAAGCATCCATTTCAGTCTCTTCCACTGGAGTAATGGGGCTTGAGAGCTTAACCTTGGCCCCACACTGCTCAAAATTTATCTACATTTTTATAAACAGTCTGCCAGTTATTTGAAAAAGACCCATAAAGATAATAAAGATGGGGAAGTACAGGTTGCTTACCTGTAACTGTAGTTTTTTGAGTGGTCATTTGTGAATTCACACAAATGGGTTATTCTGAATCTGTGAAAATCATATTTGCAACTTTCTAGAGCTATTAGAAGCATTTTGGTGGTAGCCCTGCCCTCTCCAACTGCCTTATTAGCTGTCTTCCTGCCTAAACCCTCAGTTCCATGGATGCCAAAGTAGCAACCCAGGACTGAAGGAGAGGAAGGGCACGACAAGGAAAGAATGGGTGGGATTTGTGTGAATTCACAGATGACCGCTCGAAGAACTACAGTTACAGGTAAGCAACCTGTCCTCCTTCTTTGTCGTCTCTGTGAATACACACAAATGGGTTAGACTCACAAGCTTTGGTCAATGGAGGAGGGAATACCATGCTACATAAGAAAGGCACATTGCTCCCAAACAGAATCACTATTTGTGAATCCGACCCCAACGGCACGTGGACATGAGAACAAGCAGTCCTGCTCATATAATGACTCTACATGAGTCGAAAATACAATACCGAGATGTAGTGGAAAAAGTGAGCAATGCAGATAAAGAACATGCACAGTGGCAGAAAAACAAAAACAAAACTAGACTTGCCTGCTAACCTGTATGTTGAACAGGACGTTGGTAAACCCTGATGACAATGACACTTTGAAGATACTGGCCATCTCTACTCTGTAGATGAGTGAGAAATGAATAACTGTGGAGGGTAGCACCCGGCAGTACTGAGACAGAAAAAGAGTATAGCAAGAGCAAGAGCAGGTAGGTGGTAGGAAAGCAGAAGATGATGACAACTACAAGCAATTATAGGAAAATTAGGCAAATACCGAAAACAAGAAGGTATGGCATACAAACACTATCTGATCCAAAGATATAAATATATGTCGATGAGAAGGGCAATAGACTTGTAACAATGTGGGACTGCACAAGATGTGACATCGGTAATCAGAAAAAAAGGGGTTTACCAAGCTCTCAAAAAAAAATGAAAATGTGTCAACAAAGGAATCTTCAAACTGGGAAAAGGGGCAAGTGACCTGATAAAGCCACTCAAAGCCATTATATGGCATCAACAGACAGAACCTCGAAGGCTAAATTAATCTAGGGCTAAGTGTCCTCTTTATGGTGTTGAACTGGAGAAGAGCTCCAGTAAGAATTTCTGGAACTATCTTGGACATCAGAGAGGAGGAATAGTATCTCATCCAGCTGTAACAACACACCGACAACAAGGAATAGTGAAAAGATCGCAAGATTCAATTGCCATGACACACAAGACACATTGCATCTAAACCTAAGCTACCAGCATGAAAATGTGCAGTGTTGGTGAAAATATCAGAAAAAATATAACAGTGGCTGGTCTGAACATCTAGAGAACTAGTCACACCATTAGAAAAATAAAAGGATTCAACACTGTCAAGTAGAAAGAAATCCCTGTGGGAACATTTTATTCCATCCCGTGATGTCCTGCAGAATTTGTATCAAGGATACCATGGCATGCCAGAAATGGCCAGAACTTCAGGCAGGAGGATAAAAGAGACATTTGTGAAACCCTACCAGGGTTTCTTTGACAGGAGCAAAGTAAGGAACTTGCCTGGTAAGAGGTTAAATATAATGAAGAGTATATTCAAGGAGAGGTATATGTGCAATTGGGTAGGATAACCAAACAGTATAGCAGGAGCGATATGGTGTCAATCCATCATGAACGAGTCATTCATGAATTCTAGAGCAGTGGAATAGACTTCAAGAGCCACGAAGTCCAGCTCCTAGCCAAGGTGGTACAAAACACCAGGCAATATGACAGAAGCTGTATAGGCTCAGCCTGAGTATCTCCAAAGAGAGAGTGCCTCGAACTGGGAAGGTGTACATTACCAAACAGATTGTGCTGTCAGAATGTTTCCCCTAATGTTTAGGGGGCACATCTCTACTTGCAGCATTAATCCACTGCAACATGGCCAGCATGAATAAAAGGGCTTTGAAGACCATATAACAGTGGTGTGAAACCCCCTATTGTATAGATTGAGGGAGCATAACAAAGCATGACGTATGCCACGATATGAAAGGAAAATGGTCCAGTCCCGAAAGCCATTGGTATGGAGGAAACAAAGGTATCAAAGTCAGCCTGGAAAAAAAGTCTGACCACCCCAATAGTAGTTATGCCAAACCTGGAATGGTAGTGGCCCTCCGTATGGGGGTGTAATCATGTCCTTGATTTGGCAGTCTAAATTGAATGATGGTTTTGGTCCTCAGTACAGAGAGACTAAGCACATCCTTGAATATATCATATCAAGCATGTGGTACTAGAATACCTTGGTGTGGAGGTATGGCTTGGGGAAGGTGCTGTATAAGATCCCCGGAAAAAGGTAATTTAAAGGTAATTTAACCTTTAATAAGTAACAACACTAGTACTAAACCTAATCTCTGCCTCTACATTAATCTCTGATTTTACTATGCTCTGCATCTCAAAGGATGGGTTATCTTGATTAGTGCTGGACAAAAAATGGAGCAATGCAGATTTCTTTTATTTAAAATAAAAGAATAAGAAATATTTTTCAGCAGCCATGGGGGCATCCTGTTATCTATTTTATACCAACTCAAGCTAATATAGTTACACAGTGGGCATTCCCATCTGTGGGGATTTGTTTCCAGCCCCTCTATGGATGGAAGAAAAAGTGGAAGCTCAAGTCCTGTATTATCCAATGGATGGCAATATCTGTGCTAGTGCCACTGGATAATATGGGGCACAGCAATCTACATTCAAATCTGTGGATTGGAAGCCTACTGATACTGAGGGCCCACTGTACCTGCAGAACTGAAGATGTAAAGAAGATAGACAAATTTTCTCATCCTTGACAATAAGAGATCTTTAGGGCAGTTTAGCAAAAATAAAATAACTATGAAAAAGAAACCCCACACCATGAACGGAACCTGTTACTTATTGACAAGGAAATCTTGAAACATTTCTTAAAAGATGCCAGCAGGATAATAAAGGTAAGCAAGGCAGCAGACAGAGTCTACCATAACTTCCTTCTATGTTCAGTTCTATGTTCAGGTTTTTAAACAGAGGCTAGATGGCTATCTGTGGGGAGTGTTTTGATTGTGTATTCCTGCATGGCAGGGACTGGATGGCTCTTTTCCAACTCTATGATTCTATTAAAATCAGACTCAGCTGACAAGAGTGGAACTATAGCATTTCTGGTTTATTCTCTGCAAACGGGGTTTGATATTGGAGGTGGGAGGTTTGCGCAACCTCAGTGGAAAGCTTTCTCTGCAAAGTTATTTTCTTGAAAGACATGAACAGACAGGAATGCTCCTGACAGAACAGAGACCAATTACAAACTGGATTTGAATACTGAGTGATCAGTATTGAGATGAAGTAGGTTCTCCATCTGGTGGTAATTGAGCTAGTGGTGAAAGTGGAAAGTAATAGTGGAATATTTCTCTAATACTGTCTATATCTTGCATGCCAAGTGGAATCCAAGAGGATGAGATTATTCAGTGGTATCTGTTATTGAGATGAATCAGCTGGCAGAGAGGAAACAGAATGGAGATTTGGATTGTATTAGTGGCTTGTACAGTAGAGTCTTGATACTAAAGATCACTATTGATATAAACTACTTAGGCAGTTGACAACAGAGGGTCCAACAAAGTAAGTCCTTTGACTTCTGCTTCTCGTTGTCTTTTTTATGTTGATAATCTTGATCCTAAGCCACCCTCTTTCCATAAGCCCAGTGCTGAACTGATTAAGTGAGCTTGTAGGAGTCAATAATGGTGTCCAGTTACATGCCAAAATACTCACAGACACTGTAGGATCTGGAAGGACAAACTGTTGTTGAAGAAGAACAGTCCCCACAAAAAGGCAGTTAAAATCAAGGACACCTAGAGTAACAATTCTGATGCCAAAGATGACAAGGAGAGTAGCCTTGAAATGCAGGAGCATGTGAAATATGGAGGAAAGAGTGGGTTTCCGGCCAGAACTATTCAGCTCTGGAACATTCTGGACAAATCTCTTCATAAGGTGCAAGACCCATTTGAATAATAGTGCTTCTCAGGCTATCTGATATAGGGTATTGTATTTGCACTGATCTAGGGACCATCACCTTGAGTAACGCAATTGTTGTGCACAAAGACGACAAAGAACTCTCCAACTCCTTTAAAGTTACAATTGGCTTCTTGTTGCTTCTCTGACTAATGCTAATACAATTAGATCTTGAGTTTTAATGGATGATCTTTTCAAGACAGTTGAATCACACCTTTTCTGTTTTGTAATAAAGTATTTAACAGTGCTCTGGGAGATGTTCATAGTTTAGGACTGTGTCACCATACATAATTGGTGAGTCTCTAGTATTTTAGATCCTGGACTTATTTTGAAAGCTACAGAATCTTCATTATATTGTTTGTTTAGATATACTTGCCAACAAACTCTGGGGCCCTCCAGAAGAGACCAAGTGGTAACACTGCACTCTTTTGCTTTTGCCCCATAGGCTGAAACACTATTGCAGAAGTACAATTTAATACTTTTCCCAATTTTAATTACAACTTAAAGGTGAATTTATATATCAATATTTGTAAAATGAACATTGGCTTACCTTGTGAGATCTTTGTTTCCAGTGATGGAGGTGGAAGTATCCTGTAGTGGGTTGGTTCGCTCACTTCACTCTGGCCAGGCAGGAAGTAAAACATTTTACAGAAGCCACCACTAGAGGGAGCCAACCCCTTTAGATTGCTTCAGTTGTTGTTACAGCCAAGGATCCAGAACAGACAACTGTAAGAACACCTTTATAACTGGAAAATGTAACATATATATCAACTGTATAACAAGAACTAGGTTAGTCTAAACAGGACATTGAGATAAAGGTGAGAAGGTATCTCTTAAACCGAGAGATCAAGTCTCAGTTGAGGGTGGGTAGGATGCCTCTGCCTCCATCACTGAAAACAAACATCTCACAAGGTAAGCCAATGTTCATTTTTCAAGTGATGGAGGGGAGGTATCCTGTAGTGGGATATGACATAGCTTTTTAAAATGGGTGGGAAAACTGGGAGCACAGATTGTAGCATGCATCTACCGAATGATGCCTCAGCATCCAAACGGTAGTGGCAGACAAACGTGGAAGGGAAAGACCAATTGGCAGCCCTACATATATCTGTAATGGGTGCATTAGTGGAGAGTGCAGCTGAAGCAGAAGCACTTCGTGTGGAGTGTGCGTAGACATATGCAATGAGAGGAGCACCTCTAGTGGCATAGCAAGTGGTGATACATGATCTGATTATCTGGACAGTGTGGTAGGAAAGACCTTTTTGCCTAGTGAATTGTGGTAGAGTGAAACAAAAAGTCTATCCGACTAATGTATATCTGTAGTGCACTGCGAATGTCCAGATTATGCCAGGTTTTTTTCTAATTCCTTCTTTGGATGTAAACAGAAGGTAGGTAAGATAATTTCTTGTTCTTAATGAAAGGCAGTGTTAACTTTGGTTATGAATAATAAGTCTAACTACTGGACTACTGAGTCTTCAAGGAACACACAGAGTTCTTCACGAATGGAGAGAGCTCCTAATTCTGATATTCTCTTTGCTGATGTGATAGCAGTGAGGAATAGGACTTTAATCTCTACCTTGTTGAGAGGTTCAAATGGATGTTCAAATGGAATAGCAAGTCAGATTGTTTGGCTGAGGTTTTTTATTTTCTGCGGGAAGTGATACTGTGCCCTGTAGGGTGTTGATGACAATTCCGTGGTGGTGAATATTCTGTGATGGGTCCAGGTGGCTCTGCCCATGATTGACCTGAAAACCATGTCTCGCTAGCAATGTAAAAACTTGACAAACATCTCTGACACCTTGTGCGGGGGATGGGGAACAAATCAGTACGTTGTCCAAATAGGGATGAATGCGTAGGTCCTGTAGTGTCCAATGTGTCACCAATGCAATCATGATGTTTGTCAACACTCGTGCAGCGGACGAATGGGAGAGCTCTGTATTTGGTTGTGGTTGTAAGCAAATCAAAGGAATCAGTGGTCAGATGTGTGTATCGGAATATGTAAATTAGCTTCTCTGAGATCGGGAGAAGCCAAAAAGTTGTTTGGTCTGATAACCTCTAATATGGACTTGAGAGTCTCCATTGGGAAGTCTCATTTTTTTGGCAAATTTGTTGACCCACTTTAGATCCAATACTGCTTTCCATGATCCATTATTTTTGGGACAAGGAAGAGAATCAAATAACAGCCTCTGAATGTTTCTGAAGATGGAGATGGTTCTATTGCTCCGATCTTTAATAAGTAGTCTATTGCTTGGAGCATCAATTGATGTTTTGTGTGGTGCTGGAATCTTGGTGGTGGAACAAAGTGGTTGTGTGGGAGTTGATAAAAATCTATTAAATAACCATGAGAAATAGTGGACAAGACCCATCTGTCTGATGTGGAGGTTTTCTAGATATGAGCAAATTGTTGTAGTTTGCCACCTACCTTAGTGGTCAGCCAGACATGATCTTGGTGAATTTCAGTTTTGTTTTCTGCCTGGGTTCCCCGAATTTTAGTTGGTGAAGTAGTTTGACTTCACATAAATGGAGAATGTTCTTGGTTTGGGAAATGAATCTCCTTTCCCTGGGGAAGGTCGCTGTCCTCTGCCTGAGGAAGGTCTGAGCCACCAGTCAAATAAAGGGCTTCAACTGTCTTTTTAAATAAAACCTGAAAATCATCAGGAGGAACCAGTCTGCTAGAGGAGGGGGCAGTTAATGCTTCATCCTCCTCATCCCCAGAGAGTTCGCCCTCTTCGGGCTCGCTGGCATGTTGGTTTATCTCTTCTAAGCCCTCCTCCTCCGAAGAGGGGGAAGAAAGGACTTGTCTAGGGTTTTTTCAGTTTCAGTTTATCTCCAGTAGAAGGAATAGGTCTCTTGCCCTTTCCCCTAGTGGGCAGGGTAGTGGCGACAATACCCACTTTCCTGCCTTTTTTGGTGTGGAGTCTGATTTTGGTCTCCCTGAGAGTATATTTTCCATGCTCTGAGGGAGGAATGGAGTCAAGGGAGAAACAGGAAACAGGTGGTAAGGAAGAGGGTTCTCAAGCCCTTTACCTGGTGGAGACATCGCTCTCCTGAGTTGCAGTGCTGCAGTGGTCCGTGGGTGGCTGGAGAAGCTGGGTGTTTTGGCGGGAAGCCTCCCGTTTGTCTCTTGAGATGGTGTCCACCTGCCTGGGTGGGGGGTAAAGGGCCCCTTGTGGGAGGTAATTGCCAGCGTGACATGGCTGCTGCTTTCAGGAGGAAATGAGGGTGGATAACTCAGGAGGGAGCAGACGGAATAAGGGATCCAGGTCTCCATTGCTGGTCTCTGCTATCCAATCCCAATCCTGCGAAAGGGGGTTGTGTCGGGTCGCTCAGCAGTGTGGAGAAGAGGGTTCTTCTTCCCCCAACTACACCCTTCTATCCCTGGGTCTGGAGGCCTTCGGTTCTCAAGGACGCAGGACGGAGGGTCTGTTCCCTTGAGAGGCTAAGCGACTCCAGACATGCCAAGGCTGTTCCCCCAATCCCCCATCTTTGACATAGAGCTGATCTCCCGGTGCCTCAAAAGGGAGGGGAAGAGGAGGAGGAAAGATGCAAGGATAAAGTATAAAGGTAAAGGGATATTATAAAGAATAAGGGTTTTTTTGTTTTTCTTTAAGATTGAAAGAGAGGAAGCAAAAGGCAGAACTGATCAAATTAAGCCTGATCAGAGCAGAGGCAGGAACTAAACTGAAGTGACCAGAAGGGGGTTGGCTCCCTCTAGCTGTCCCCTCTCCCTCGTCTATAAAATCTTTTACTTCCTGTCTGATCAGAGCGAACCAACCTGCTACAGGATGCCTCCCCTCCATCACTGGAATATCAAAGCAATTCAGCGATGGACCCAAATCCTGATTAACAGATTATAATTTCTTTAATTAATTTCCAGTCTTTAACATGGATACTCTAGGTAAATCCATTTAGCTACAATCCTGTATAGATTTACCTGTAAGGCCTACTGAAGGACCAACATGATGAATAGGTTTGAGTGTTAGACCAGAAGTCCACGAGACCAAGGATGAAATACCCATTGAGCCAGGGAAACCCAATGCAAAATATTGAGTAAAGTACATTCTCTCAATCTCAGAGGAAGGTAATAGCAAACCTCCTCCAAACAATTCTTGCCAAGAAAACCCAGTGATACATTCACTTTAGGGTTGCCATAAAGTGGAAATGGCTTGAAGGCACACAACAACAAATTCTACTGAACTCAGGGTAATCAAGCCAAAGGCACAAAAACATCTGAGGAGTAATTGCATGTATTTTGAAATAACAGGGTAGGGTGGGGAATCACTCCCTAAAAGTACAACTGTTTGAAATAACTTCAATACTTAAAACTGTATGCTTCAGGCTTCACAGAAATGACATTTTCATATAAAAATTAAAGACTACTTCAGACAAAGACAGATATTGAAGTTGGGCATTTTCCAATTATGTGGCTACGACTGATACAACTTTGGGACTGAAAACAGAAATAGAACTCTGGGACTGAAAACAGTAGCAGAGCTGAAATGATGTCTGCTTTTGTTTTGGAGCTGCCCAATGAGTTCTGATGTATTTTTCTTTACACAAGAATGTATGGCAAACTTTGAACAACGGAAAAAGTATAAAAGGAAAATAAATAAATAAATAAACACAACAGAAGTCTAAAGTGAAATAATGAAAGACTATGAAAAAGTTATCAGTTTCTTTCTTAAAATCATATGAAAAAGCTATCTCATAAAACAAAAACAAAACCTTATATTCTGCTGCCAATGTCTTCCCAAGGTTTTACCATAACTCTACTTTTATCAGAATGTTTCATTCAGCCAAACGGCCAGATTACAACTTTGTTTTTTCCAATGGTCTTAGGTAGCAGTAGAATGTGTAGCCAAATCATGATGAGCAAAAAATATGGTCCCTCTTGGCCCTGAGTGCACTTTCTTATTTTTAATTTTTTTTTAAAAAAAGCTCTCTGTGACCTCTTACTTTTCTGTTCCTTTTTTCTTTTTTGGCAAGGGGCTGTTAACCAACAGTGTTATTCTTGGCTGGGGAAGGGTGCTTTCCACCCCCAAATCAGAAGTGATTTTTTTAAAACCATGTAGCCCACAAATTTAGCAAATTTTGCCCTGTAGCCAGTGGAGGATGTAAGATAAAAATTATTTGGGGTGGGAGTGTTGCGGCCCTCCCAAGTCTGGGTGTTTATGGTTGATTCTTTGACCATGGCACATCCCTGCACTATATCTTTTGCCCCATTCTTCTATTCATTTCCAGTTCCATCAACAAATGTTATGCTACTGATTAATAAAACAGAAGCTGTGCTTATCATAATGGAGGAAGTGGGGCTATGATATCAGCAAGAGCAGGAAAGGTAGCACTTGGGATTGTACTGGTTTTTTGGGTTAAATACACAGGTAATTTGGCAACATTAGCATAGAAACAAAAGCAACACCCATGAGAGAGCTCTTTGTACATATATGAAAAAACATGTTATCCCATATTATGATAAGGACTTCATACCCTAGGTAAATTCCTTTTTTTAAAGATGTTCAGTTCTGCTCAAACTGAATGTATACAGAGGGCACATGACAAAAGATTTCAATAAATTAAAATACAAGTTGAGTCTCCCTTATCCAAAATGCTTGACACCAAAGGTGTTTTGGATTTTGGATTTCTTTGGATTTTTGCATATACATAATGAACACATAATATACACAATAAAGTATCTTGGAGATGGGACCCAAGTATAAACATGCAATTCATTTATGTTTCATGTACAACTTATACACATAGCCTGAAGGTAATGTTATGCAGAATATTTTTAACCATTTTGCTCATAAAACAAAGTTTGTGTGCAATGAACCATCAGAAAGCGAAGGTGTCACTATTTCAGCCATCAATGTGGACAATTTTGGACTTTTGAATTCTGGATAAGGGAGACTCAACCTGTACACATTTTCTTTCTTCTTCGTTCTACTACAGTATTTTCAAATAGTACTTTTACTTAGAGGAAGGATAGAAATAAGTAAAAAGAAAATTAGTTACCCACACTTAATTTCCTTTGCTTCATTTATGTATTCAAAAAGTAAATTTACTTTTTTTATTTTACTTTTTTTCTTTTAGTAATTTACTTTATTTGTGTTGTTTTACTAAAAAGCCTGATTAAATCTGAGATAGGGTAATACAGTTTTAAAAATAAAGAGAATGTGCTGATGCAAATTTCACTCTAAAACTTATAAGCCTTTCCCCTAATAATTCCCAGAATATTTTCTTTTTTGAAGGTTGCATTCTACATGTAAGTTGGGAGTGTTCATGGAAAATGCCCTTTTCTGAACAATCATAAAATTTTCCCATTAAAATGAGCAAAATTTACATATTATCCTTAGTCTGTTTACATATATACTTAATATGCTCTTTAAACTTTAACATATAGATGAAATCCTGTAAGCTAATTATGTATTTATAATGAAGACTTTTCTTTTTTTTGCTCTGTAAATCACTACTTTATTTTTAATCTCTGTGTTTTAATGACCCTTGCCCTAATTTTTTGTGTGCAATGCTATCCATCTGAATGTATATGGTCAGATCTACATAACCTATCAAGAGCACAGTGGAAGAGACAGTATCATCCCAACACAGTGCCATTAATGTCTTGGTAAATGCTTATCAAGACAGTAATTTATTCGGTGCTGTATATACAGTTCCAATCCAATCACAGAGAGTGTGCATATAGAAACCGATGCTGGATTTAAGAAACCACACTCACAGCATCTTTTCCTATGTATAGCTCCCACTCCAGCAGCAAATCAACAAAGGATGTCTGCTTTCCTGTCACAGACCAAACTTCACAGAAAAGGAAGACAAACTGTTTTTAAAATTAATTGACATCAAACAGAACTGGGATGTGCCAAACTTACTGGTTTCACCTCAGAGTGCTTTGACATTGTACAATAAAACCACATTCTATTTTTTACCTCCAAAGATGCTACACTTGTATTATGCAGTTGGAAATTTGTTTTCCTAAATATCTTGGCTGCTTTTCTATATTATTTTCCCTTGCTTACTTCATCTGAATGAAAAGCAAATCAAATTTTGGAAGAGGTGGAGGGGAGGGGAGGGGAGGAGATGAGATAAAACTTACCTATTTGGTATTTTGAGAAACAACTTGATACTTGGCCAGCACTGCATAACTGCCTCTTATTCCTTTTTCTTACATCCAAGTCAGTGAGCTTGCACTGTGTCTTTCCCCGCTTATTCATTTTTTTAGGAACCTCGGTAGGGCCATCATCGAAAGTGACACGTTTGCTTGATTTCTTGCTGTCTTGTTCAACATGCATTCCTTTAACCAAGGTGGAATATTTTGCTGCTTTAGATGTTTCTGCATTCTTTTCATAACTATCCGACATACTTTGAGTAGTGGAATGGGACCTCAGAGTACAGTGTCTTTTCTCCTGAAAGTAACTGTGATTCGTACTATGACT